>CAHIKZ030001865.1:67500-120000 GCA_903632075.3 Acanthosepion pharaonis
CTTGATCCTATGATAACTATAACCTTCAAATATTCAAGTTTATCTTCTGATACCTTTGATCTTGTTCTCCGTCCTTCTCTGTATCCTTTTCTCAAACACGCCTCTTTATTCTTGTTCTCAATCCTCTGTAAACCTTTGTGTGCTAGTGGCACTCCCGTCTTGCTTGGGGTGAATTGCTTTAAAAAAATTTCTTTTATGGCAACTGTTCTGACTAGCTACTTTTGATGGTTCTGACTAGCTACTTTTGCTGGCATCTCGGTCCAACCCTTTCACTGTTGAAACAGTTAAATGTAACCACCTCTTCTACCCAGACAGCTTTTTCTCTCGCACTTCCCATCTGTGGAACTCCATTCCTCTTGATTGCTTCCCAGATAACTATAATCTTCAAATATTCAAGTGTAATGTCAATTGACATCTGGTACCTTGATTTTGTTCCCCATTTTACACTGAATTCTTTCTTCAAACACACCTCTTTACTCTTGTTCTCAATTCTCTGTAATCCCTTGCGGGATAGTGGCACTCCTGCCTTGCCTGGGGGGAATTGCTTTACATATATATATATATATATATATATGGGCATTTAACTTAAAATGGAGAAAAATGTAATTATAGAAATCCGTGTTCTCATAATGGAAATTGCAAGATAAAATAATGTATGAAGCAGATGTTGGTGAATGAAGACTGAAAACTATTCATTGGTTCAACGGAGTATCCATTTAAAACATATATTATAAACATGAAACATCTATTGAGACAGCCATATACAAGAGTAGCGCTATCGAGGTACATATAGGAATAAATAGAAATAAATATAACGACAATGGTCAAATGGAGTAGAGTCAAGAAATGTGTGAGATACGGAATAGGATCGAGAATTTGCGGGTAATGCTTGGAGGGAATATTAGCAAGAGGGATGGATACAAACCCCAAATATTTCCTAAACAATGGTAAAAAATTATGACGAAATGTCAACATGAAATAAAATTCTTACTCACATATTAGAAGACGGAAGTTAAACGAACAAGTAAAAAGAACTTTTCGATGGTGAAAATTAAGGAAGACAGATGAATCAGTTATGTACACTTATTTGGCGTCATAAAGCAGAACGGAGGCACGGGTATATTTAAATACGAAGTGATGCGGCACTAATAACCATTATAGCATGAAGATCCCAAAAACGAAACGGCAGTAGTGTCATTTTGATATAAAAGTTATTCTTATTGTTCTAAAGATTAAGTACTGAGTACTGTTTGAAATGTGCTAGGACGAGTCTAATTCGGATTAAACGTTATCCCGTAATTTATTTAAGCTAGTGAATATATATATATATATATATATAAATGACAATAGGAAAACCGTAGTAGTTGCTATATATATATATACATACATACATACATACATACATATATATATATATATATATATATATATATATATATATATATATATATATACGTTGTTGGAACTCTGAAGTGCACTGTTTGTGCCAGAGTATGTAGGTTCCTTGCTGGGCTAAAGAGCCACATTTATTCAGCTCATCAGTAGGTTTTCTCCAAAAAGATATGTAGTAATGACCGTACTCAGACATGAGTTGGCGCACACACACACACACACACACACACACACACACACACACACACACATATATATATATATATATATATATGTAAGAATTCAAGGATTCATTTATAATCCGACATTTTTCTTAATTCAAACGTTATTATAGTGGATAATTCGTATGGGGCGTCTGCTTCATTTTCGAAGTACCCACTATAATTTTTGATATATCATTATATATATATATATATATATATATATATATATATATAATCATTTCACTCGAAGGAAGGCGGAAGTGCCACTAGTATGTAAGAGGATGCAGTAGTGAAAGTGAGAGAAAAGACTGTATAGAGGAATTCAGGAACGAATTATTGAGAAAATTTTAAAAGATAAAAGGGATTTAAGAAGATGGCGATTGTCGTTGCATTTAAATTTTTAAAGACTGTTGTTTTCAGGCAAGCAAGTAAACAGTGGGGAGTTCTACAGGCGGGAAGTACGAGAAAAGAGGCCACATCACGTCTGTGAGAAAGGGACTGAAGTCAAGATGCCAAGTCTGGATCGATTACATCGCTGATCCTTTTTTTTGAATTTGACAAGAACCTCGATATGAAAAGCAGAAGCACCAGACCAGATTTGACAACAGTAATCAATACACATATTTGTAAATGTGCAAAATGGACAAGAAGAAAAGCTTCTGGCATGACACAGTGACCCAACATTCTTGACAGTAGATGCAGATATTGATTCAATGTAGTCGTTCCACTTTAAGTCAGTTGAAAACGTGAGGACAAGACGGAGCAGTGTGTTGCTCTTCAGGAGTTTAGCATCAGCCATGCTGATCGAAGGCAGGAAAGTTTCTCTATGGTGGTTAAATGAGAGCAGTTTCGTTTTGGAGGCATTAAAATTGACGAGGCGTTTGCTTCCCCGGTTAACCACTGATTGGAGGTCCTTTTCAAGAGCAGCTGCCAGGTTAGCTCTGACGGATTTGCTATTGAGACAGGAGTAAATGGTAGTGTCATCTGCCTAAATGCCTACTTAGGAACCAATGACACCATAAAGATCATTGATGAAATCAGAAACAGCGTAGGACCCAGGATAGAGCCTTGGAGGACACCCACGTTCGTGTGAAAGGATCTGCAAGCGAATCCGTTCAAAACGACCTTCATTTCACCATTTGATAGGAATGATCAAACAATCGTCCTGTATTACCGTAACCCTGGAGCTTACGTAGAAGACAAGCGTGCCAACCACTGTCAAACACCTTCGAGGTATCAAGAGCCACAGCTCGAGCTTCACCGTTATTATCAATAATTTGATATACATATTCCGTGATGGCCGTTAGCACATCAGCGGTAGACCTGGCAAAACGGAAGCCATATTGTTTGTTAGAGAGTAGGTCGTGAGAGGCAAGATGCTTGACCACTTCAGCATCGATTAAAGCCCCGAATACTTTTCGTAGGCGACTAATAGGGTGATAGAGGTTCCAGAAGGTTCTTCAGAGTTCTTAAAAACAGGATCCACAGAAGAGGATTTCCAACAAGCTCAAAAGCCCGAAGCAGCGAGGAAGTAGTTGTATAGTTTGGAGATAACTGGAGCCTGCTCAAGAGCATATTTCTTTGGGGGGGGGTGACAACTAGGATACCGTCACCTCCGATAGCCTTATTAGAAATACGATTTAGAAATTTAGAAATTACGTCCGATACGAGTGACGGGGTTATGCGCATATCACCCAGTAGAGCGTCTATTCTGAGGGTGGGAGGAAATCGGGTGTGGGTAATCCAAATAAGTTGAGTGTTGAGTTGGAAGAGAATTTTGTGTAGTCTTGGGGTTGCTTACAAGGGTGGGGTGCTTACAGGGCCACCTTTCCATGCGCTGCATGATACTGAAAGAACCCCGAAATTATGCGGCTGTTGATCAGAGCAGCCTCTCAAGACGCTAAGCAAGAGTTCGGGCTCCTATCAGTCGGGAACAGAAACCAGAAAACTGCCAACTGATGCCCTCAGTATGAACGCGCCCCAATCTGCTTGTTGATAACAGAAGGGTATTCCGTTGGTAGGAGATTTTTGGCTTGCAGAAGCGGAAAGAGATGTTTTCAGACACTATCTCATAATCAGAGTTACCAAGAGGGCAGAGCTGCTTGGTACGACACGAGTCAGGGATAGAGGTAAAAAAGAGATCTAGAAGAGAAGCGTGTCAATCAGGGTTACTGCGGGAACACGTGGGGAGGTCCTCCACTTGCGTGAGAGATTGAGTGATTGAGAAATTCAGTATTTGGATGCCAGCGAGGTCAATGACAGAGTGTATAAACTACCTGGCATGGTTGGTATTGAAGCCACCGAACACAAATATATTTGCAAACGAGTGTAGAAAGATCACCTTGCCTACATTATCAGAAATACTATCTAGCACCCAACAGTCATGAGAGAAAGGAGAACGGTAGAGAGAAAGAAGATATAGCTGATTGAGTTTAGTAGAAACAGACGGAGACATATGTAAGCATGATGTGGGGATTCAAGAGAGAGTTCTCTCGCCAGCGAGAGATATTCGCGGACATAAACAGCCAGTCCGTGCATCTGGATATTAGAGCCCTTCCTAAAGGTTGGTTGGTCTATTTTGTTTTACGGCATATCAACCTCAATGGGTTATTTAATGCTGACAAGATTTTTTGTTGCTACTAATATTTTTTCCTTCAAAAATCTTTTTTTGGTAATTTTTTGTTAACTATTTGCCCATAGCTGGGACTCTAAGTAGGTGCTACCACCCCGGGTCATTGTGGACTTGGGAGCACCAACAATTAAGAGGTGGTTCGACGCTCCTTAAAACCTCTTCACCAGAGGCCTTGCTGTTGGACGTAGTTTATAGTCTTACCCAGGACGTCCAGACCATTCGTACATGTGTCTTCGTCTCTCTCTCTCTCTCTCTCTCTCTCTCTCTACTCAGTCAGCTATCTTTTCTTTCTCTACCGTTCCCTCTCTTCTTATGACTGTTGCCTGCTAGATAGTATTTCTAAAAAGATAGACAAGGCCATCTTCCTAAATCGGTTTCCAAATATATTTGTGTTCGGTGAATTTAATGCCCACCATTCCATATGGCTTAAACACACTGTCATTAACCTCGCTGGCATCCAAACCCTGAACTTCTATGGACCGGCCATAGGAAAACCTGTCTACTATTAATTGCGACAGCTATTAGGGACATGGAATTAAATATACTTTAATGTTTAAAAAAAATATTCAGTATTATTATTGTTTAGGTAGTAAGCATTATAACACAAATATTGGAATTTTCGCATTTTTTTTTACGTCTTTATGGTTATATTTTTTAACTTTTAATACGACATTCTTGTACATGTAGTTATGGATAATATTATATATTAATTACTATTTTTTTAAAAATTAATAACTATTTGTATTCAATTGTTGACATTAACAGCTATCTGCTGACTTTTTAAAAATTTTGGAATAATTCAATAATAAAAATTTAAATTTCATCTCTCTGATAGATGTCACGATCTGTAAACAAATTTACTAAGTCGATATGTCAATCAGAAATTCAACAAAGAATTAAAACAGGCAGAGATATATAACTCAGAACAAACTCAGAAAAAAAAAAGATTAATTTAAATAGAGGAAAATTGCAATAAGTAATAATCGAAAGTATTCATTCCAACGATACCAATATGCGTTAAGACTGACGGAGTCAACCAGTGGGCTCTTGGATGAATATCAGATTTAAAACAATAGGAGTGAGTATATTTAACTGGGGTCGTAGTGGCCTTGGGAAGGCCAAACATGAAGGATTATAGAGAGCCGACAAAGACTCTGTTTAAGTTTTATTGTATTTTTGAATAAGGTGTTGATAAACTGTCCGAAGTTCATATTTTGTCCAAGTATTTTGAGCGATCGCATTCCTTTTTCCCGAATCAATGCTGTGTCGGTATGGTAAAGAAAAGTTTTCAAAATGGCTGAAACATTCAGTCGAGATCGAACTTACTTGCCTCTAGGAATCGCCTAGTGTGATTAGGTGTCTGCTCACTTGTCTGTTATATACGCTCTCTCTCTCTCTCTCTATCTCTCTCTCTCTCTCTCTTAGCGCTATTTTTCTCCTTTTTTTCTTTTTTTAAAACTCCAGACTCTTTCTCATTTTACCTTTGCCACCCTTTCTTTCTTTCTTTCTTTCTTTCTTTCTTTCTTTCTTTCTTGTTCTTGTTGTTCTTGTTGTTGTTCTTCTTCTTCTTTCCCCTCCCCCTCCTTCTTCAGATTTCCTTCTTTCTCTTTTCTTCTAATTTATTCTGAACCCCCTCCTTTTCTCTACTTCTGATCATATCTCATTTTCTCCTTTCCATCACTTCTACTTCCTCCCATTCTTTTATTACCACTTTCTTATTTTCAGTCCTCCTCTTCTCCTCACTCTATCCTCTACTATTATTTTTCTCTTCTAATCCATACTCCCCTTTCTCCGTTTCTATTCTTGCCTCCTCTCCTTTTCTATTCTTATTCTTTCTCATCCTTCCTCCTCCCTTCTCTTTTGTTCCACCCTATCGCCTATTCCTTTCTCTTCTTCTCCCCGTTCACTCTTCTTCTAATCCTTTCTCTTCTTTCCGTCTCTATCTGCTTTTTCTGTTACATTCTCTTTTGCTTCTCTCCATCTCTTCTTCTATTTCTTCATCTTTCTTGATTTTCTATGACACTTTGTCTATTATTCATAGTTTCGCCAAGTTGCCGCTGAAGATTTAATGACCAATGAATTCTTATTAAGGAAGAATAAATTTCAATCATGAAAGTTGTGTCTATTGATTAACATTCACCCGATTTGCATTGTTAAAATCAAGATTGGAAATTAAATTGGTAACAGCATCTTCGTTATTATGAGGACTAATCACCTTTCCTTTAATTAAAAGTTACGCTTCCATTAGATTGTCTATGGCTTTCGAGTTGGAAACTGCAGCTAATGAAAGAGAGAGAGACAGAGAGAAAGAGACAAAGAGAGTGAGAGAGCGGGAAATTGAAAAGAAGGCAGATATAGATAAATATCAAAATCTTGCTGGAGGGCTGTGTATATTGAGTAATGTGAATTAACAGTAATATTTGTAATCACAGTTGCTGTTGAAGCAGATCCTATCATATTTTATGTTTATATTTTTATTTAAACAGACGTCAGGAGAATATGGCTTAATAGTTTTGTCTCTACATTTTTCCGTCATTCTTTATTCTTTTATTCTGGTATTCCGAAGCGGCCATTCATTTAGGAACTGACGAGACTCTGCATTCCAATCTTTAGTAAATAGTGAGGATCAAAAACATAGAACAAATAAGGTATAGAAGTAAGACTTCATATGTTTGAACGACCACTGGCAGTCAAGTTGATCCTATATATCCCTCCCTCCCTCCCTTCTGCACTCTCTCTCTGTCTATTGTCTGCCTATCTCTTGTTTCTCTCTGTGTCTATCTCTGTGTCTCCCTGTTTCTCTGTTTCTCTGTCTCTCTTTCTCTCTGTCTCTCTCTCTCTCTATATATATATATATATATATATATATATATATAAAAATATATATATATATATATATATATATATATATATATATATATATATATATATAAGAGGATAAATTCAGGGAAGAGCTTTCAATGTCTTGGACATTTAAGAATATAATGAAAAAATTTCAAACACTAATATTCCATGAGTTATAATTTATTACATTGGAATCGCAAATACGATCTAATTCATCAGATCTATAAATGATGAATTGGATCGTGATCATGATTCAATGTAATAATTAAAACTATGGAATATTAGTATATTTATATATATATATATATATATATATATATATATATATATATATATATATATATATATATATTATTTTTGGATAGATGTGAGTTTGTGACCCTGGGTTTCACGTTTAGCGATCGTCAGACACCCAAATTTTTTAAAACATTAATCAGTTTGTCTGACGATCGCTAAAGCGTAAAACCCAGGGTCACAAACTTACATCAATGCAGCCAAATATGTTAGCTCTATCTCTGATATAGAGCGCTTTCTAATAAGTACCATATCATATAATATATAAATAATTATACATATATATATTTATTTATATTCATATATTTTTTACACACACACACACACACACACACACACACACACACACATATATATATATATATATATGTATATATATATATATATATATATATATATATATATACACGTTACTGCACGTGTATGCTATGCTTACGTCATTACATTTTAAAATGGTACTGTTTATCATTTTTCACTTCAGAAGTAAAAAAAATAATTTTCAGATGAACAAAACAATTTTGTCTCTGAAAAAAACACCACCCTGATGATGGCATTGTGCTAATGTCGAAAGAACTCGGAATAAAATTAATAAGCATCATCTTGGTAATTTCTTTCTTCCTTTAATAAGGATACTAAGAAACTTTTCAGCAAATATGCGAGGATCCTATTAAGATTGAGTAGACAATACTTGTCTAAATCATTTAATGAGACCTGTCATAATACATACATACACACACACACACACACACACACACACACATATATATATATATATATATATATGAACTTGCCGAGGTCCCCGGCGTTGGCGGGTGTTCATGGCTGCAATTGTATAACCTCACCCCTTCATACACGCACCCCCAGTCTGCCTGCTTCCCAGCTTGCAGGCATCATCCATTGTTATACTAAGCTACTCCTCACTGTCATTTTTTTACGGCAAGTGTTTGATTGTTCTTAATAAATGAATTCCAACGATTTAACATTCTTGTGTCGTCATTGTCTCAATGTTTTACATATTCAGTAAATTTCCTATGGTCGTAAAATTTTCAAATAGAATGGACTTGTTCACAAATCTAATAATCAAACAAAAACAGGGATGACGCGTTAGAGCTTGATTCAATTGCAAGTGCAAACGCATGAACGCCCCCTCTCCTTCTTCGCACGTTTACTGTAAATCTGGATATAATAATAGTTTCTTCGGGAATTTTTTCCCTTTTAACGCTTCAATAATCCTTCTCAAACAATCTTTGCATCAAAGGTTGATCGAATGCCAATTTAGGATGGACTCATATGAAGCAACTATTGACTAAATTGCCAAAGCCGATTTTGGACCTAGTTTGTCGCAGATTTCGTCCGCGTAACTGAAATAATCTAAACCAAACATTGATACAAGACAATTTGTCTGTCATATATAATTTACATGAAAATTCGGAAAGCAGCGGATGAAAAACCAGGGAGTTATGGCCCAAAAAGGGGGCTTTTTGAACAGTTTTTCATGTTTTTCCGTTATACGAGTGAAAGCGAACAGGACTAAAACCACACTGTCTTATTTCTTGCATTGTTATGGGATCTTACCAATAATAATAATAATAATAATAATAATAATGGACTATACCATACTTAATAAATACTGCGCCTCGGAAGTAGGCAAGGAGTCAATAAGACACACAGATAGGCATTTCTGTTTTGATAGATATAGATATATATGATCAATCCGTAAAGATGATAGTTCAATTCGAGTCAAGAGTCGAGTCAGAGGCAGTCCGAAATAGAGTCGCGTTCAGACAATTACTGCAAGACATTGGAATAGTGATACTGGTCGAGACTACATTGTTCTCTCTACTAAACCTGATTGTTCGTACTAACACTTTCTACTTCTCTGTATATATTCCTGTTTGTAATATATCTGTGTTATTCCATACCTGTGTTCGAGTTCTTCTTTATTGGTTCTACCTTGGACTATCACCGTGGTACAAGGAACCGGACCATAACATGCATGATGGCAAAAATAAATAAATAAGAAATAAAATAAGATAAAAATGAAGAAGTTGTTCAAGTTTTTTCTAAGTAGTACGAAAAACGCGATTATTACACAATTTTTTTGCAATTTTTGTGTGAGAAAATATCGCAGGAAAATTATCAATCACTGTACATAAACCCCGTAACATGAGCTGATGTTTTGCATTAAGTGCAAAGAACATCAGTTCTTCCAGTAAAATTTTGTTCGCGTGTAACTTTGCCTAGGGTTTTGTAAAAAGTCGTACCCACCTTCAGTTTTATCGATGTTTCTGCCAAAGTCAGGAGGCTTGGAGATTCAAAAGTTGGTCTTGTCCTAGTGTCTATAATTTCCAATATGTGTCTACAATCTCATTGAAATGAGTCGAGAAAAGTGGATGTGCCTAAATAGCATACACACACACAGACACACTCGGACAGACACACAGACAGGCATTTCTGTTTTGATAGATATAAATATATATGATCAATCCGTAAAGATGATAGAAAATACTTAGTTCTTATACCTTCCGAGAAAATAATTGACTGCTCCTGCAATGCTGTATCTTTACAAGAACCAGAATCATCTTCACATCCTTCATATTACATTGGTAAGAACCAAGTTCCATTCGGAATGCTTTTTCGCGGTCTTTTATGGAATAGATTTCCGCGTGTATGCTTCCCGTATTACTTAAAACTAGGCACCTCCACTAAAGTTTCGATACCTAAAGTTTAAAATGAAAAAAAAAAATTCTTGAAGCTTTCATTTTAGCTTTATTTAAAAGTTAAATGATTCAATTTACTATTTCCAGTAAGAAAAATACTTTACTGTATTTTAAATAGAAATTGTATTGATTGGAATATCAACTTTGTGGTCACTTTCAGAAAATCGATAAAAATCGATAAATATCGTTCATTTTTCACACATTTGTAAACAAAATTTAATTTTCCGCTTTAAAAATATTCCAAAAACAAAATATACTTTTCTGAAACTTTATTTCGGGAATATTAGCTTATTTAAAGTATAATTATCTGATTAGAAACAAATATTATTTGCTTTACGCTGAAAATAACAGAGAAATGGATTTCCAAACCAAACACTAGCGATGATGTAATCGTCAGTCAATCACTTCATAAGTGCTGGAAGGTGTTGACAGATTTATTTATTTTATCTGTTATAACATAATTTAAGAACATCACAGGTGAACGCTTTTTTATATCATTTTTAAGTACTCAGTAATCTTAAAAATGTTGAAAAATATTCTCCATAATCTAATTTAAGTAATTTTTACATTCAATTTACCATAGACATCGCTCTTATTTTCTGATAATGTCGTGTATGGGCGACCATACTTCCAAAAAGCGGCCGATTACTGTAATATTTTATATATATATAAAAAAATTAAAAATTATTTTAAAAATCTTGGTGCATAATGCTTTGTATTAAGCTTTATAATTTTTGATTAGTAAATATATTTTTCACTTAATAACAATATCATCTAACTGGAAGAAAATAGTGCAAAATTTTAAAACGGTAAATTATTATAATTAAAATTTATAAAAAATGAAAACAATTCTTGTAAAAATTCATTATTCATCGAAAAATTTTTTTCTCTAAAGACAATAGTGTCTTTAATAAATCTTATTAATAAAAGCAATTAAAAGCTTTTATAATTAAATAATGTCATAGTTTTATTGCATTTTTTATTTTACGATTCGGAGATTTTCGAGAAATGAGCAGTACCTTGAAAAAGGAAAAAGTGAGGTTACATTCCCAACGATTCCTACTTTTATTTATTAAAAAACTTTGGAAAGAAAATTTAATTTCTTGAACTTTCATTATTCTTAAATAAGTTGGGGTTAACATACGTAAAAAAATGACTTTCTAATAAAAAATTTCAAAAATAATTTCTTTCTTTTGTGAATAAGTCCTTAAAGTTTCGTTAAAATCCATCAATTTCTGTAAGAATTTCCAAATCAATGTTTTTTCACTGTAAAATGGTTCGAAAACAACAATCGTAAATATTACGTCGACCACTGACCTAAAAAAAATGATTTTTAACCAAAATTTCGAACGTGCTAGAATAGATTAAAAAAATAATAAAATAATACAAAATACTTTCATCTTTCCTCTTAATAATGACATAAACATTTTGAATATAAAATTTTGTTTTTATTAAGCTCGGGGCCTTTTTCATCATACTATATTTTTTTTTTTTCAGCAACCAAGTGGAGATATCTACCTTAAAATCTTCAAGACTAGGGTTAATCTTTATTTACTTTTCAACGACCTCATTCAATATCACTCAACATCGAGTGGTTTGGGTACCCCGAGGTGGTGTAAAGGGTAGCAAGCTTGTCTCGCTAACACAGGTACGAATGAGTAGTGAGTTCGATCCTTACTGGGTGCCTGTACGTTCGGCCACATCTAAGCTGCGCTTGGAAAATCGCTCAACTTTGCAATTAACTTGAAGAGTTTTCCCTATTTTTGGTAATATTTCTCCTAGTACTCACCGTCTCACTTTACTACAAATTCCAAGAAGGCCACAGTCTGGCAGCCGAAAATCTAAATCAAGAACACCCACAGTAATCAATGCTTTCTGAAGGAATGTTCTTTCTGGGTGCGATATCTGAGTTAAACGATAAGCCAATAGTTTGGGGAAACATGAATTTCGAAGAATCACTCACAAATGAAAGGTTGAATGTCTTTTACCATTTACCTATCGTCCGGTTCACACTCCTTCCTTGTCTTTTGTACAGTAGTATTGGTTTATCCCTTGTTTCCTGATTAGGATTCGGTATCCGGTTCCTTCAACGCTATTCTTATAAAGTCTCCGCCTAAACACTGAAATTTTATTCACTATTTATTTTTCTTCACTAGGAGTAGATAGGTTAGTCTATCGTCCGGTTCTCACTCCTCCCCAGTTTTTTGGATAGGAGTAGAAGTTTATTTCTTTTTTACTGTTCAGGATTTGATTTGCAGTTCCTTTTAAAGTCTTGCTGTCCATAACCTTCTTCCATCTGTACTGCAGTGCTTGCATTCTATTGATGAATCTTTCATGTTGTTGGTAATAAAAAGTCAATAACATCTGATATGACGTCATCAACACTGCGATAATAGTTCTCAGCTAAGTGTTTTTTTTTATGTTGGGGAACAGATAATAGTCAGATGGGGGCCAAATCAGGAGAATAGGGAGAGTGATCTACCTGTCCAATACCTCAGTCACGCGCAGAAGCCATTTAAAAACGAGGGTTTATATGCTGGCGTATTGTTCTGATGAAACAAGTCCCCTTTCTTCAGTCTTCTTAGGCGATTGGCCCTCATAGACGTTCGGCATCAGCAAGTTGTCATATTACTCTGCATAGGTGGTATCGCCCTTTTGAGGATAGTCAGTAAACAGAATGCCTTTTGCACCCAAAACAAATGAGACCATCTCCATCCCTGAAGATGAAACGACCTTGGCTTTCTTTGGTTTGATTTGGATTGGGTTCTTTTACGGCATATCAACCCGACAAGATTTTTATTGCTGGTAATATTTTTTTTCCAAAAATGTATAGCTGATAATAATTTTTTTCCGACAATGTATTGCTGTTATTAAAAACTATATTTACACTTTCATAGTGTTTTGAGCCCATAATTAACCTATAGCTGTGACCATAACAGGTTCTACCACACCGAGTCAATTAAGAGGTGGTTCCACACTCCTCTAAACCTCCTGATCAGATGCCTTGATGCTGGGTATAGTTTATCGTCTTACCCCTCTGCAGGCGTGCAGCCGACGGATTTCAGAAGCCCCAGCCGACAGAATATGGCTTTCTTTGGAGAAGGTGAGGAGGGCTATTTCCAATGGATTGTCTCTTTGTTTTTGGCTCAAATTCATGAACCCAAAACTCATCCTGGGTTAGGAAACGTTCAAGGAAACAAGATGAATCTGCCTCAAACAATTTCAGATACGCAAATACCTTGGAAAAGGTATGAATCCCGCCACTTCTCCTAGCTGGTATGGTTTAATTAGTAAGACTTTTATCACTAAATTCTTATCTCATAAAAGGACTTCTTAGAATCTAGAAATATATTCTGGATTTAAATAACATGCAAAGGGTTGATAAGTCGTAAAAAACAAATCATTTAATCATTCTTCTTCCTTTTCTTCTTCGTCTGTGCCTCATGCCCATTCAGAATGTTGACGATCATGGCCCTCCACAATTCCTGTCTTATTGTAGGTTTTTTTATTTTTTTGCTTTCTCCCCTTTGTGATGTCAACGAACACTCGTTGCCACTTTTTTAATGTCAACGAATACTAGTTGTCACTTCCGGAATGCTCGGTGTAGTAGAGACTTTGTAATCGCAGATACAACTATAGTACGCCGTTAAACAATACTGGCGTCAGACGCCTTCGATTAATCTCGCACTCATAGTACTTGCTGGATAATAATCGCTCGAACAGTAATCCCTATAGTGATCCGAAAATCTAACCGGGCAGAACTTTATTATTTCCCAGAGGCATCGAGGCACTTATTCCGGTTAAGATAAGCCACACGATATACGGGATATTCATGAAATAAAAATCATGTAATTAATTATTCTATTATACATTTTTCTGCTTTAAAGAACTCTATGTGACTCGGTTTATTTGAGGTGGTCGATAACGTTTTTGCACGGCCATTTTTGGGAGGTTGTTTCGCATTTTTTTCTTCTCATTTACCATTTCTGCGGCAAACTATGATAGTTAGGCATTGAAGGAATTCTAACAGGATCAATATTTCATATTTATAAAACGAGATGAGAAAGGTCCACTTATAAGATTATATACATTAATAAGAATTATATGTTATTTTAAACTTACGAAAGTCATTTTACGTTACTGTCTCCTATAGGGAAGCGAATGTTGGACGTTCTCCTCAAAGATAAAGAAGAGACTCGAGGCAGCAGAGATGTGGTTCTACAGAAGGATGTTAAGAATAACATGCACTGAGCGTGTGAGCAACGATGAGATCTTGGAGAGGATTCAAACAAGGAGAAAGCTTATACTTAACATCAGGAAGAGGCAGATGAAATTTCTGGGACACGTAGTGAGAAAGGAGGGCCTGGAAAATCTGATACTCATAGGTCGAATAGAATGGAAAAAGAGACAAGAGAAAGCAACGCATGACATACCTGGCGGGCTTCATCAAGTGACTGGCAGAACGTGGTCTGGCGGAGTTGGCACAAGCACGAAACTTATCGAGAGTCACAAGGGATAGGGAGAAGTGGAGAGCCATGATCGCCTACGTCCTGAAAGAACACGGCACCCAAAAAGAAAAGAAATTGTTACGACCAATTTGGGCAACACACTGTATTTTCTCAGTGTGTGATTCTATATATACGCGTTCGTATCTATAATCATGCTCGTTATGTAGCTTATTCGTTGTTTATCCATTTTTATCTTGCTTTTACTACGACTTGTGCGTGTTAAATTCTCCAGGATCACTTTTCTCGTTAGATGGCCGACGAATTTAAACTATCTTTTTTTCTGAGTGCAAGATCCCTTACAGCTTCTATTTTCCTTAAAACTTCTTCTTTGCTCCTATATTATGTTCAGGGTATTCTTCAGTAACCAACGGTAGAACTAACAATGCTAACGTTTCTTATTATAGCACTTCACTTAACTAAGGTAAGTTAAAAAAGTAAATAAAACTAGAAAAAAAACAACATTTCAATTACGTTCTTAGTCATGGTGATTAAGATTGTGTATTATTATCATTCAAGATTTTTCAAATGCCTGAAGGAAAGTTTTGTTCTTTGCTTTCGCTATTGTTTAAGGATTTCAACTTAATAAAACTACACCGCCGGTATACATTGGACATCAATTTAGAATAGAATAGAATTTACTCTATAATACCACAACTAGAAGTGGAAGCTTACGTCACGCCTTCTATTAGGTTGAGTCATAAATAATTTCCCTTTATTCTTTAAAGTACAATTACATAGTATAAAGCATGGACTGTCATATATATATATATATATATATGTAAAAGACAAAAGGAAAAATGTAATAGTAGCCGACGCGTTTCGTCCAATGTCGACTTTTTCAAGGCAAAAGCCAAAAAAGACGAAACGCGTCGGCTACTATTACATTTTTCCTATTTATAAATATTGTCTTTTCTACAGGTTAACTCTGAAAATTTTTTTTCATATATATATATATATATATATATATATATATATATATATATATATTCAGTTTCACTCTAATATTCCTTTTGATTTTCTCTCTCTCACTATATATGTATATATATATAGAGAGAAAAGAAGATGTAGAAATTATCTAAAGAGATCATATATATATATATATATATATATATATATATATATATATATATATATATATATATATATGTATGTATATCAAGTATATGATTGGTGTATACGGAATAAATTATAAACCCAACATTTATTATTAAAAAAAAGAGTGCTCAATACAGAGTAGAGCGAATATAAATATTTATTTAAAAATTATAACATGATTTTATAACATATTTATATTATTATATTTAATATGTTTATGATATTTATGAATTCTTAATAATATATTTATGATTTTTATAACATATTTATGTCATAATTTTTAAATAAATAATTATATATATATTCTACTTTACTCCCTCACTCTTTCTCTATTTCTTTCTCTCTCTCTCTCTTTATATATATATATATATATATATATATATATATATATATATATAGTATGTGTGAGAGAGAGAGAGAAGAGAAGTGAGATAAAGATGTGGAATTTCAAAAAGAGATAAGATCAACCAAATATCTGAGCGATTACATACACGTATAGGTGGGCAATTAATGGTCTAGACAAAATAGTGCTCAATGTAGTTAAACAGAACTATAAAGTATATATAAATAATTACATATATACCTATAATTACAGTAAACCTCAGAGTTTCATAGCTTTCCCAATCATCAAGTACATAAAAGTTACGAATTTTTCAGTACTGTTGCTTTTTTTTTTTTTTTTTTTTAATTTCTGGATCTCATGGGAGCAACAATGCATTGTATGGGAAAAACGGTTTTTATAACCTCGCGTTCTTTTTTTTATTTTTAATTCGTTTTATCATTACTATTTATTATTATTATTATTATTATTATTATTTCACTTTTTTTTACCATATCTTCTTTTCTCCTTTCCCACTCTTTTTATTTGGTAACTAGCAACTTTTAGTACATATTGCAATAATCTTATCTGTTGATACAATAAACATTAACGGATTAATGCCCCTATTAAACTTACTACTAACAGCTTAGTTTATTATTCGATATCTACCTACCAAAACTCTATATTTTGAATTTATACACCTGTAATATATTATATTTAAAATAACCTTGAATCTTTGAATCCACACACAATGTAGCGTTGCTCCCATGAGACCCGGAAATTTAAAGATAAGCCGATTGACGCACGCACGAAAACACACACACACGCACGAAAACACACACACACGCACAAGCACACACACACATACAAATACTATGAAATGGAAAAAATCAATCTTGCACCATTGAAAAGTGAATATACAAAAGAAAAAAAATGGAAATATAAAGAATTAATGGCTGATATCTCCTGACCAGTGGAAAGAGTGATTGCTGGATGGTTCGTCTGTGAAACTCAAGAGACAGGATGCTGAAGGTAACATCAACCATCTTAACTGACAATTGTAGCTATTTTCGATCATTTATTTTTCCGCATGCGCATTGTTTGTACTTGATTTTGTCGACTGCACGTTAGAGTGGCGGCAGTTGTGGACCGTTCGTGTGAAAAATAGCACCATGATGCCATTTACTTAGCCGGAAATTTAGAAACAGCATGCTGTGTTGCTTGACATTCGTACCGAAAGCTTCCATACGGACTTTTCTGTATGTCTGGGTGTCAATCTGAGGACAAGATTGGGTGAGTCTAATGATGATGACGAATGTACGGCAGCTTAAAAATTCTCACTTTGATCGTTCTGATAAGAAAAGAACTCTTGAATTTGTTGGTGAGGGCCTCAAACTCAACAAGAAGGCCTACATCAAGTCCCTTGAGATAGTAGTGCTGCCCTGCATCAAAAGGATGGCTGCTGCAAGACCCTATGTCTGGCAACAGGACTTCGCACAATGCCACACAAGCAGGAGAACCCAGTCATGGCTGTCAGACAATTTCAAACCACATTTACATCTGATATATATAAAATACAGACTGCAACCCCTTTGACTATTAAGAGTGGGGTGCAGTTGAGTGAGAGACCAAGAAAACTCCTACTAACGCTAAAGATGAACGGAATACAAGAATTATGGCAGACTTCACCAGCTTAAACGAGGAGACTGTTCAGAAGCCGGAAATTCGGAAGTTGTCTAGAGGCCGTGGTTGAAGTGAATGGCGATTTTATTAAATACATTTAATCTTTACTATTTCCAGATATTTTTCTGTAATTTTGGCAAACATAGCTGTTAAAATGGGATGTCAGTGTTATTTTCATTTTTTGCATAATTTAAACGGCGATTTATCTATCTATATATACGCTACCAGTCTAAAGTATTTGGCAACCCTCAAAAATCTTTATATCTTATACTAAAAGTATTATTTTCAATGAAAAAAAAGTTAAGCCCCACAATGGTTTTATTTATTTTTGTTGTAACCCAGGGAAGTATTACTGAATAGAATAATCAAACGAAGGTTGGTAATGATCGATAATACTTAGGACACGAACAACTCATAATGTTACGCCAGCGGCGCGTAGAAGAAGCAATCAACTGGTAGAAGTGAGTCAAGTGAATTCAACAATGAATCACCAACTCTAGGATATCTACCAACTGCCCAATGCGCTTAGATGTTGTACAAGGCCGAATTTAATATGGGGTATCTGAGCAAGTAGACTCGGCCAAAAATTCCTAGTCGACGACGTATAAAACGGGGTCGGATAGCGTCTTCTAGGGATCCTCTTTGCCCGGTATTCTCCGGCGTTATGCTGGGGGTTTTGACAAATGCTGGATCGTTTCTTGGCCTATGGCTGAGATTCGATCAAGGCGTCGACTAGCTTGGACAGGCTAGGACAAGTCATGACCAGCTTTGACCAGCTTGGACAAGCTATGACCAGTTTTGGACCAGTGGCCTTTGAGTGGAAACACTCGAGTCTCCCACGTTAAACGACCTTGTGTCACATCTTGACTTTGTGGGAGTCAAGTAAATACCATCCTCTTTGCCCGGTGGCAAAGAGTTTGAACAGCAGTGCTGGAGACGAATCTCTAACTGCAGACCAACATACAGTATTTACTACTGTATTTATGTGAATGGGAATATACCCATTATCGCCCGTAGATATACTACAGCAATTATACTAAATACAAGTCTTTCTGAGCCAAATTAAATACAAATTAAACGGAAAAAAGACTTTAAAAGACCTTAAACTTTTAATTCATCAAGATGGCCTTTTTTTGCTGCTATCATTGCTTCATAGATTCTCAGCATTCTTTCCACCAAAGACTGGTGGTAGACAGAAGATAATTCTCCCCAGCTTTCCAGCTTTCGGTCAAGGTCATCCTACGCCAGTTCAATGGTATTTAAGTCCACTGATTGTGCCGGTCAAGACATCAGTTGAAGGACGTGCTGTCTCACTTTGTTCCTAATGTACCTCTGACAAAGATGACTAGTATGCTTATCTTGCATGAGTAGAAATCCTTGACCCACAAGCCGCCTTCCAGATGGGATCGCGTGATGCGGAAGTATGCTGTGATAGTCGGTCTGTTTCAGTTTGCCGTTCACCTGGTGCAAATCCACGATTTTGTAACTGGCAAAATCCACCCCACACCATAACAGAGCCTCCTCCATGCTTTAAGGTTGGTGTGATACTGGGGTTGCAGCTCTTTCACCAACTCTGCTCCGCACATATGACCTCCTATTTGACCCAAAGATTTCCAAATTTGATTCGTCAGTCAAAGCGACTTTATTCCACTGCCCAGTCCTTGTGCGGTTTATTCCACTGGAGCCTCTTGATATTGTTTTGATTCCTAAACAGTGGTTTCTTTACAGATATTCTGCCATGTAGGCCAGTTTCACAGAGTCTTGTCCTTACAGTGGATATTGACATTATTTTTTCACGACAGTGGTTCAGTTCGGCTGTGATGTTTGGAGCAGTCAGCCTTCTGTCACACAAGCTGGTGACTCCGATGAAATTGTCCTCTGCTCTTGTTGCATTTGGTCTACCAGCCCTAGTTTTTGTCTTGTTTTGTCCTGTTTCCTGATATATCCAAACAGTATAATCCACTGTATTTCTGGGATAAAAAAAAAATCTCTGCTTGAATGACCTTCTATATTTTTAATTTTTTTATTTTATCTCTTGTCTTTGTTCAAGTGTAAGTTCAAGTGTTTTGGGCATTTCATTGAGAAAAAAAGTTTTGACTACGAAGAAAGTTGCAAAATTTAGCTTTTAATTTAAACAAAATAAAAATAAGCGACTTCACTACTGTGCAAGGTACATTGGTAGCACAGGTAAAACATGTATTATCTAGCAAGCAATAATTCAACACAATATAGTCTAAAGTGAGTTCAAATGGTGGTATAATGTAACTTTTGGAAATCGTTTTATTCTTGCTCAGTACCAAAGAAAAAAAACGCCTTCAAATGAATTTTTCAAAAGATCTGGTTACACGAAGATCAAAGTTACCGACGAAGACTTGTATTTAGTATAATGAATATTGTGGTAATTAACTTGTTTCATGAAATATAGCACTTTTATTATGAGAAATAAAAAAAAATCTTTGAGGGTGACCAAATACTGGTAGTGTATATACACGTATGTCTTTATATAAATATAAGTCTTTACACACATACATATCTTTGGACGCATATACACAAACTTACGGGTACGCGCACGTACACGCGCTCACACACACACACACACACACACACACACACACACACATATATATATATATATATATATATATTTCATTAAAGACGACAGACAAGGTACTGCGATTAAGCTTTCTATTTAATTTTTCTTGTGTTCGAACAACTGTTTTCTTTTCTGGACACAGAGTGTGTAGAAACTGTCCAAATGTTTTGTAATTTCCAGCGCTTTCGGCTATACTTTTTTTTCAAGGATAATTTTATTTTTGCTTTTTAATTGGGTATATGGGTTGTGTGTATGTTTCTAAAGTTATAGTGATGTCTTATCTTCCGAACACTGTCAGCACATTGTGACCGTGTTCGTAGTTAATATTATTGAGTGTTGACTTTTTCTTTTTTATTATTAAGGCTTCCATTATATTTAATCTTTTTTTAAAATGTGGGTGAGGTTATTATGTTTGTATATTCTACTAGTATGTTTCGGATGGAGTCTGGTAAGTTTGTGTGTGTGTGCTTAAATAGGTTCTAATAGGTCTGTGGTCGGATAGGTGTAATGTAAGGCGTCTGTAGAGGCATGTAGTCGTGTGGCTGATGTAATTATTTATGAATTCGGTTTGATCAGGAACACAGATCCTTAACAGGCGTTTGAACGCATAGAAAATGTTCGTTCGTTGTAATTTTGATTTTGCTGATGTGTTGTTATTTTTGAGGATAGGGCTAGCTGTTTTAAATTTTTTGTAGTAGATAATTATTTGATTTTTTTGTTCGGTTCAATTGGGGTAGTGTATTTCTTTATGATATTTCTAAGTGATGATTCATCTTGTTTGGAGTTGATGTACATTTGGTTTGTGTAGAACATATTTGTTATTTTGACTGTGTTTTCACGATCATAGTTATTTACATTGGGAAGAATAGTCTAATTTGTTGGTCTCTAAGTTGGTTAAGGATGTCGTTGTTAACTAGTGTCTGTTTTGCATCATTGAGTTCTTTAAGGAACTTTAAGTCGAGATGATGAATTCTGGTTTGCTCTTTTTAGGAAGTTTTTTTTATCACTGCTATTTTGTATCTGAGTAGGCGTTCATTTTTAAAGTTAAGGTTGCAAGATTTTCTGTTAGTGGTTTTTAATAGAATGCGATGGTAACTATGTTGTTACTATATTCTACAAGAACATCTAAGAAGGGGGTTTATTTTTTGACTAAGTTCGTAGATAAAGTTAAGAACAGAGTATTTTTTCAAATGGCGTCTTGAGAGTATCTATTTCTTTTGTGGTACTCGCTAAAATGAAAATATCGTCTACGTAGCGGACATATATTTTTGGTTTACAGACCTGTTTAAATATCCTGTATTCTACATAGAATATGTAATGATTGGAGAAGCACTGACCAAGCGGATTTGCCATACAACCACCATTAGTTTGGGTGTAAATATTGCCTTTATGGTCATAGAATTAGACTTTGGTTGTGCATGCATGTAGGAATTTTTTGAGTATAAATGGTTTGATGGATGGCGGAGGGATAGAATTATTAATGTACACAGAATTGAGGATAATGTCAATGGTTTGATCGACAGGGACGTTTGTGAATGAAATTTCGAAATTTATTCACTCCTATTCCCTTGCAGTTCTCAATATGTTTTGTCCTTTTCCTACTTCTCCCAGACTCTGTTCTGCCATCCACTTGCTTAAACCCACTAAGAATGACACGTGTTGGTTTACCTTGTCTCTCTTGCTCTATATCCGCCCTGTGAATATCAGATTCTCCAAGCGTTCCTTTCTCATTACCTGTCCCAGAAATTTCAGCGGCCTCTTCCTGATGTTAAGCATAAGCTTCCTCCTTATATGAATCCTCTTCAAAACCTCATCGTTGCTCACATGTTCAGCCTATTGGGCCCTTAGTATTCTTCTGTGGAATCATATTTCATTACAGCCGATTCTTTTCTTCATTCTAAATATTGTCCAACATTCGCTGCCGCCAGGATAATGTTAAAATTATACATAGAAATGAACGCTCAAAGGTGCAGAGTTATTAAATTTATAGAAACTTTTATCGCATCTAATGTATATAATGACATACTGATATATATATATATATATATATATATAGAATATATATATATATATATATATATATATATACATATATATAAAAAAAGTACTTGAAAAGCGAACTGAATTTTGTAAAAAGTGACTACTACAATATAAAAAACAGAGCTCTTTGATAGACACCTTCTTGGTCATTTGGTCGTTGATGAAATAATAAATAATGGCAAGATACAGTTTTATCTTTTCTTTCTTTATTCTAATTAAATCCCTCCCCTTATGTTGGGCAAAATGCGTCGTTCATATATTTTCCACTTGTATTATCTTTCCCAAAATAATCTATAAATCAGTGATGGCATTTTGCCCTATCCTCCTTTTCATATAGAGAAGGGAATGCTTAAAAGTTCTAGTTTCGTTCAAAAATAGATACAAAAAAAATTGCGTCAAAATTTTGGGAAGTGGGTCGGAAAATTTCTCAGCATAAATTATAAATTGTTAAAGGTTTACACACGCATTTTAAAAAGGTTTCAAAGGAAATTGAAAATGAGTGTGTTGGTCATTTATTTCCAAATGACATTGCTTGATTAAGAAGAAAAAAAGGTAAAATATAATGGCAGGCCTGTTTGCGTCAAATAAGACAGGACGTTTCCTTTTTTTTCTCTTTTCGAGTCACGGTGGTGCCATGCACTTTTTCCCATTGGCTGGTGATATACAACTTTCTTCCTCTTTCTGCCCGTCGACATTTGGCACAAGACATGCAACTGATGGATGGGTGGATGATGAGGCCATGAGACACAATGGAACCTTGCTTCATCTGGCCATGATCAGAATGAAATGTCTGTTAATTAAAGAATGCCGTATTGGGCAGTTGGTATATATATATATATATATATGTTTGGAAAGATGTGCAAAATAATGTATATTCGTATAGGTGCGCAACATTGCATGTACCTATACTAAACTTTTGAACCCACGGAAATAAATGAAACAAACACTAAACTTTTGTCAAAACAACCGGTTCTCATACAGACACACAGAGGTGCCATTCCCAAATTCAAGGAACGTATGAAATGGGTCTCGAACCAAAAAAAAAATTTTAATTATTTCATGGCGAATAATTAAAAAAAAAATTGTAAATAATGGCTGGGGTGGAAATTTGGACGATAAACAGAATGGTATTTGGTGTCCAAAATCGGCGAACGTTTGGGTAGAACATCATATGCGTGCGCGTGCGCATACATTCGACGCTCTTCAAAATTCTGTTAACGTTTGCTTCGTTTTTTGTATTAACACAGATGTCGTGAGAGTATGGGTGATTTTATTTTAAATCGCATGTAAATGTCAGGATTGAAAGTACTTTTTTCATATAGCAAAAGAAACACTAATTCAAGAAAAACGAACAACACTTAAATACTGAATAAAAGCTTTTGTTGTTTAAACCTTTATTCGATGTTGGTCAGTAACTGGAATGAACAAATACACTTCTCTCAGTAAAATCAATTATGATAGAATTTTTTAGGAATTGATTAATTGTCTCTTACATCATCTATTTCTGAGTTTAAGTTTAAATGCTTGAACAATATTCTCCATATGTGATCATGGCCACATATAAATTATGCAATAATAAAAAATCCTCATTAGACAAAAAGAAAAGTAATAGTCTGACATTAAATGTTTCTTATGTTGTATGGTTTCATATTTTTTGCATTCTTATTATCTGCAATATAGAAAATGTGATATTATCAGTTATACACGGTCATCTTTTTTTAAAACCTTTTTTTAAAACATTTTGGGGATAGGCTGTCAATTTGACCCTATCGAAAGTTTGGCCAGACTTGTTATCTAGAAATAAATAGTTATATCATCAGCATAGATTAAAAGTTGAGAACTGATGCCATCGCGAAGGTTATTGATGAAAATTAGAAACAACGTATTTACACGGATGAGCCATAGGATGTTTTTGATACAAACCGATCTAGAAGAGTGGCCGTTCAAGACAACGTTCATTTAACGATTCAAATAAGAAAGACTGAATCAGTTCACAAATTCTCCCAGGAATACCATAGACAATACACTTGAAAAAAGACCAAAATTGTCAAATTCTGTCAAATGCCTATCCATTCAACAGATGTCCAAAGCCAAGCAAGTAGATCTTCCTTTATTCTTATTTAAATCTTAATAGACTCTTTCAAGGCAAATAACTTTTAACTCATTTATCAAATAACAAAGTTGGCCTAGACAAATGAAAGACATATTGCTTTATCAAAGAAAACCCTTTTTGGTGTCAGGCTTAACCAGTTCATATCTGATTAAAAGCCTCTAGTTTTTTTGTTGAAGAGGTACAAGGCTAAGAGGCCAATAGAACGATCGGATGTGATGCTTGTGAAAATGGGGAATTTTAACAAGGCAAGGAAAAACAATATGTGCGATGAAAAAAAAAAAAATTAACTTTAGGTTTCCTCCTTGAGTTCATAATTGTGAAACTTTAAAATTGCAGGAAGTTTGACTTCATAAATGTCTCATTGTTCGAATACTAGCAGGATGGCTAATCTGTTGTTTAATTAACTATAATTTGGTTCAAATACAACCCAAAAAAGAAAAAATACTTGAACTTTTTGTAAAAATAGTGCTATGGATTTGTGATATCAATATCTGTTATATTTCTGAGATGAGATAAATAACTATTTAAAATTTACATTGTTCGGACTGTTGTCCTCATCTTTTTGAAATAATTCACCTTCAACATCTGTCTATATTTCTGAGATTAAGGTTTTTTCAACTATTAAACTATTTACATTGTTCGGACTGTTTTCCTTTTTTTTTATTGCCATATTCACCTTCAACATCTGTCTATATTTTTGAGAAAAAATGTTGCACGGACCTTTCAAAAATTTATTTCCATTGTTTGGACTGTTGTCCTCATCTTCTTGATATTCACCTTCAAAAATCTGTCTATATTCCTGAGAAACTAAGGTATTTTAACTATTTACACTTTTTAAATTGTTCGGACTGTTGTCCTCATCTTTAACCCATATTTACTCTTCAACATCTGTCTATATTTCTGAGATGAGATGAACTATTTACAATTTCCATTGTTCCAAAATTGTCCTCATGAAAATGGCCATATTCTTGAAACATCTGTCGTTATATTTCTCTTTTTATCAATCATTTATTTACACTATTTATGAATTCGGACTGTTGTCCTCATATTTGTTGAATATTCATTAATGTTTCAGTCGCCATTACTTCTCCCTTCTTCAGGAGATAGACATTTATATCCACTTTTTTTTGTCTATTATTGACATGTAATAATTGGTTGCAACATCAGCATAGATTTTCTTTGTTCCAAAATGAAATGCCATCTGGAGGTCACTGATGAAAGGGATAGGAACAATGTAGGTCCAAGGATAGCTCTGGGGAATTTTGTATTAATGGAAAAAAAGATCTAAAGAGTTGCCGTTCAAAGACAACGTTCATTTCAGAATTTAATAAAAAGTCTGAATCCGTTCAAAAATTCTGAAAAATTTTTACCATCGCCTTTCAAAATGGTCAAAGAAAAATATGTCAAATTTGTGAAATGCGTTCGCGATATCAACTTCACCATATTTATAAAAAATTGATAGACTTTTTAGAAAACCTGTTTATCCATCAGCATTTTAAAAAAAATAAAAGTTCATATTGTATCTGCAAAAAAAGAAAACCCTGTGAGATGGAAAATATAACAAAATTCAAAATGATTAGGAACAAAATATCTTGTTTAAAAAAGTTAGAAGTTAATTTTGATTAAGGCTATTCATAATTGATTAAATTTAACTATTTTTATTATACTACATTAATACATTAGTTGAGAAAAGAGCCATGAGTTCTCAACATTATTTGCCAGTCTTTAAATCAATTGGAATTTCAAAAAACCCTTTATTTCGTAAAAAAATTTTGAAAACTGTTCTAGTTAAAAATTCTTTAAATTCAGATCCATAATGTTTCGTTATTTCCATTCAAAACATAACTATTAAATATTTTTGGTTCACGGCTGCTGTGGCCTGGACAAATTGAACTCTTTGGCTCTAGTCAATTCATCTAACCAACATCTTTATCCACTGGGCCAAAAAAATAAGTAACGTCGCCTGAAGATTTAAAGGAAAAATTGTAAAAATCTATTTAAATTACAAGCTGTATGGTAAAGAAATGATTTCATTTACTAAAATTTCCTAGATCCCCCTCTATTCTCTCTCTTCTTTCTTTTTAAGCTGAAAACCCATTACAAAAATGGGATAAAATGATGGATTCTGACAAGAATTAGGAGAAAGATGGTTCATTTAAGTTATCTATATAAAAAAAAACATTTATGTCTATGTATGCGTGTCAATGGGACCTTAATTTAAATAATTTTAATTAACTATGCATGTAATTAAATACTGCGTGATGAATTGAGATAATTCTATATTTCAGGAGCGATTGCTGACCGTTTGATCAGTAAGGCTCTATAAAATACTGAAACCAAAAACGAGGCTTTATTTCAGAATCTATCTCTTTCATTCGGGATATAAACCGACTTTGAAACCATTTTTAGACAATATTAAAAAAATTTGAATAAAAGACCAAGCCTCGGAGATCCTATTCTAAAAAAAAAAAAAAAATTAAACACTATTTACCGTTCCGTCAGAAATCTGGGTAAAGTCTGTATTTTGTGGAGAATCAGATCCGTCTAAACCAAATGTCCAATCAGTCAGATTGAAAATTGAGTTAATTGTCAAAAAGTCCGAAATTGTCGCGTTCAGAAAAATTACTACTAAACCTGATTATTTCGTACTAACAATTTCTACTTCTTTGTATATATTCCTGTTTGTAATATAAAGTGTTATTCCATACAATATTATTATATATTTCAAAGAAAATAAAATATACTTGGACTATCACCGTGGTACAAGGAACCGGACCAAACCTGTATTTATGTATGTTCAAATCCTATAATGTTTATCTAAAAATTTACAAAAAAATCTAAATTTCCTTTTTCAAAATATAAAACTATAATGACTATTGAAAGATGTATAAATATTTATTTATAAATTTTTGTTTTAGTTTGATTTGTCAAATTAAATCTTAATTTGAAATTTCGTCATTTATTTGTTTTTGAATATTTTCTGGTTATTTCTTTATTAAAAAATAAATAAATAAATAGCCATTTTATTTGAATGTTTGAAAAATGGCTTTTTCATTGTAACAAAAGAGAAGAATTAAAATCTAAAGATTCCAATATTGTATTTTTTTCTTTCGTTTTCTTTTTCTCCCAAACAATCTGACTATTCAATCATTATCAAAATTTTTGTAAAAGGTTTATATCATATTTGTTATTTTAAAAAAAGTTAAAATAAAACAAAAAAAAAAAATGTGGTATATTTAATTATACATTTTTCTTATATGTGTTCCAATATTTTTTTTCATTTTAACAGGCTGCGTTTGTGGCTGTAAAATATATTTATATCATATCAATACAAAAATATCAATTTTAGTTGTTCATATTGTTTTCGAGCTAGCTAGCTGATTGAAAAATTTTACTTATCCATATTTGTTTAAATTTAAAAATTTCTTTATCCACCTGTTTGAAATAAATAGGGATTTTCCAATAAAGAGCTTAGATGTTGGCAAAAAAAAATTTACACCTTTTACCCATCTGTCACTCTCTTTCGTAATGACATCGATAAGACATTTTTCTTAATAAATTACATAAATGCCGGAAATTATTTTTGACAACTATTATTCATCGTCTGGGCAAAGGATGGAGAATAATTCAAAGTGAGAATATAAATAAATATTTTTATAAATATAAAAACTATCTGAGATGATGATATTATTTACATCCAGATCTTTAACCACTTTTTCAACATTTCGGCATAGTTTCAATCTAGCGGCCTTTATGTCTATATCTCAATATATCAAAAAAAAATATCAAAATTGATGAGATATTATGATTACTTGCATTATTTACATGACTTTAAATTTTATCCTCATCTTCATTGCCATATTATAAACATTTTAACACTATGAAACGCTCCGGCCTTCTTCAAAAATTTAATATTTAGAATCAAACATTTATTTCGTCACCCAAATTTGTTCTAGTTTCAACATAAATGCCTCTTCCGGATGTTTCAGTTTTCATTTTTTTAACTTAACTAAAAATGAAAATAATTCACCGCTGCCGTGGTAAATATAGCTCTTTTGGCTCTAGTATATGGATCTATATAAACATCTTTATCCAAATAAATGCGTCCTTGAGTAACGTCACCTGAATAAAGGCCTGAAATTGTTCGAAAAAAGAAAAAAATCGCTGTATAGCAGAGATCTCACTCTTCCTTTCCCACTTCTATAGGTAAAATTCTTTCTTTGAAGCATAAACCCTGAATTATGTCGGATAGAAGGAATCTTGGATAGCAAAGTTTTTTCAAGTGGAACTTTAGAAACAGAAACATGCATATAGTTTAAAAGGCTACCAGTTCATTTCAAAATGAACTTTACCATATATATTTGTGGAATAATGCGTGTTTTCGACTTTTTCCCACGAAAATTCGGGTTTAAAGAGCTGTTGTAATTTTGAATCCTTTTAATATGTATTTCAATTTCATTTTGGACTCCGTTTGCCATCTATTCATAGATTTTTCCATAAAAGCTGTCTGCAAAAATCTTCAGTTAAAATTTTAAAAGTTGGACATCTAACGTAGACCTGTTTAACAGGTGTAATATTGGAGGAATCGAGATTTTTATCATCAGTCTCAGTTACGGTGGACTGGTCATGTCTTGAGAATGTCTGATGACAGGATACCCAAGATCCTAATGTACAGCCAGTTAGATCAGGGCTACAGGAATGTAGGACGCCCATGGCTAAGATACAAAGACAAGCTGAAAAGCAACTTGTCAGCAGTCAATATACCACATAACACCCTTGAGCGCTTAGCCTTGGAGCGGGTAGAATGGAGATCAACGTGTTTTAGTGGACTCAGCAATTTTCAATCTGCTTGTCTGAATCATCTTCAAGAAGCGAGAGCAAGATCTAAAAGGTCAGCCAATCTAACAGTGATCTCATCTCACAATCCTCACACTTGCTCCATATGTGGCCTCCTTTGTAAATCACTAGCGGGTCTTAAATGCCACTTAAGATTATCGCACAAAATTTCATAACTGAATCAATAAGCTGTCAGATCCTCATACGTCGAAACCGACGGGAGAGTCCATTATATATATATATATATATATATATATATATATATATATATATATAATATATATATATAAATTTAAATCCTGAATAAAAAACTGTGATTAATCTTCATCTTCCCAAAACATGTAAGGAAAATTTTTGAATTTATTAAATTACCTCAAAATTTTAAATATTTATTCAAATAATCCCTTCGTAACAATTCAATACTGTTTTTTTTGATAATAATATTAAAATTCAACATCAACATTTTTGCAAATTTTCTTATTTAAAAAATAAATTTTAAAATGGTCATCATTATTTAGAATTATTTGTGTTATGGAAAAAGAAATTAATGAGTTAATTAAATTAAAACTGAATAAAAAATTTTGTTTTATTTGAAAAATTCCAAAAAATAATTAACGAATATTTTTTTGAATTTATAAAAAAATTTTTTTTTAAAAAACTCTTAATTTAATTTATTTTTAAACTTTATTTCCATATACAATTTAAAAATTAAAAATTTTAAATGAAATTGATTAATATCAGTAATATTCAATAATTATTTTTAATTAAAAACAAATCTAAATTTTTTTACAGTTCAAAAAAAAACCAGATGTGTAACGTTTTAAATGCATTTTTAATTTTTTCCTTTTAAAAAATTTGAGATAAAAAATTTCCTGATTTAAAGTTTTTAAATGTTCATTTTACATTCATTTCAAGAAACATTCAGTCAAAAATGAATAAAGAATGTGATTTATATTTTTATGAAAAAAACATTTCAAATTAAAAAATTTAAATACAAAAATTATAGGGATTAAATTAATAAATTTTTTTTTTATAAATTTAAATAATTATGGTAAACAATGACAAAATGAAAAAAATTCTATTTAAATCCTTTTGGTTTTGAGCAAATCTAAGAAATTTGAAATTACATTAAAGTTCCGAAAATTTTATAAAAGAAAATAGTCCAATCGAATGAATTAAACAAATTTCAAAATTAACGTGTTTATTATTAATAAATAAGATAGAAATATCATTCGTTCATTAATGCCATCCCATTTGAATTATATATTCATTTATTTATATAAAAATAAATTTCCTTTGATATATATAAGGACCCATATTTTGTTAATACTTTAGAACTAATTTTATCTTTTAAAAAAAAATTAACTTTTAAAAAATATATTTGTAATTATAAAATTTTTTATAATTATATGTTTTTATATCAAAACAATAAAAATTTGAAATCATTTAGAAAATTCTTTATATAATATAAATCTTTTTGTCAACCTCCATGATAAAAATTAAAAACTATATAAAATTTTAAATTTTAAAAGAAAACAAATATAAATCTATTTATTCATTTGAAGGGTAATACTATTATATTTATATTATATATATAATCTATAAAATAAAAATCATTTCTAAATCATTGATATAATTAAATTGTTTTAAATTTCAATAAAAATTCATGCAAAAAAATATTTATAAATAAAGTTAAATTCACATTAAAAAGTAAATGTAATGTTAATACAAATTTCAAATGTTTTAAATATTTATTCTGAGTTTTGAAATACATTGTGATCATACAACAGGAAATTTTCTAAAATGACTTTGCATAATATTTTGAACAATTTTTAAAAAATATTCAATTATTTAAATTTCAATTTTTCATTGTTAAATGTTTGATTGAATTAAAAAAAAAAAAACTATTTTTCAAAATTAAATTATTTGAAAACTTTAAATATCTCTGATGTTATATATATATATATATATATATATATATATATATATATATATATATATATATATATATATATATAATTTTTTTTTCTTTATCCTAATTTCAATAATTTTGCCTTTTATTAATTTATAAAAATCTTTTAATTGATAATAAGACAAATGAAAAACATAACAAAAAAAAATTAATAATTTATTTTTTGTCAAAAAAAAGATCATAAAAAAAGATATTTATAAGTGAATATAATTTTAATATATCTGTTTTAAAATAATTTTGCAATTTATTTTATTTAATATTAAATATTTATATATTTACTTTTATATATTGGAAAATAAAAATTTATTAAATTATTAATATTTCATATATAAATGTTTATAACGTTAATTATTTTATATTTTTTTTTATAAGGATATTTCTATATTAATGCATAAATTTAAAATGATTAAAAATTTTATTCCATTTTCTTCTATACATAAATTTCAATCGGAATCTGAAAATATTCTTTAAAGACTCTTAATGAAAGCAATGCGACTATATTGAAGAATTTAGTTTTGTTATGATGTTTTTCAATAAATCAGAAACATTAAAAATAAAAATTTCAGAAGCCAAAAAAAATAGTTTTCATGTTCAAATAATTTTTGAAATTATTTGATCCATGGCAAAAAAATTTTTCTATGTTTTGACATTTTAATCATAAATCATTATTGGTTTGTATTCAACTAAAATAAAAGAAATTTTCATTAAAAAAAAAATAAAAAAAAAAAAGAGATTAGAAGAATGAACAAGAGAATATATTTCATAAACGACAAATACCACATTTATTTAAGGAAAGAAAAATTAAGAAAATAGAAAAAAAAAAAAAAAAACAAATTAGTGAACAAAAATAAAAAAAAAAAGTAAACAAAGAAATTTTTAAGAAAAAAGAATTAAACAAAAAATTTTTTAAAATTTTTAAAAATTTTTGTTAGAATGATAAAAATTTCAAACAAAAAAAATGAGGAGGATATTTAAAAGCAAAAAAACAGTATCGTATAATTTATTGAAAAATGAACATTTAAAAATAAAACAATAAAATATAGAAAATGAATTTTTTTTTTTGAACCAAAAGAAGAGAAATCAATCTCAGAAATAAAAAAAAAAAAAATAATTGCCTTTTTTGATGTTTAAAAAAACATGTCATCATTTAAAAATTTTAAAATTTATTTTTATTGCTTATATATTATATAAACATACATAATTTTGTTTTTCATAAATGATTTCCATACATTTACTATTTCATCGTTGAGATTTTCACCATTTAATATTTTGTTTTTAATTTCAAAAAATAAAGGATATTTTATAAAATATTTTATTTATTTCAAAAGAAAAATCTGAAAATTTTCAGCTTATTTTTTAATAAGAAAAATAAATTGAAAAAATTATTTCAAAAACCACTGAACAATTAATCATTCCAAAGACAAATCAATTTTCTTATTTGGAAAATCTCTAATTATTGAAAAATGTGTTGGATATTTATAGAAGTTTTGTTTGGATCCAAATAAATTAAACAGAACAATGGTCAATAAAAATCATCTCGAAAGATAGATCTAATTAATTTAAAATTTATAAAAAAAAAAAAAAATTTTGTATCTAAAAAAATATAATTTAAAAAATATTTAATTAACAAAAAAAGACATTTTGCTCCAATGATATTTCACAAAAAAATTCATTAAAAAATTGTTTTAAAAAATAAATATCAAAAATGTAGAAAAAAATTTTTTTTTTTTTTTTTTTCTGAAAGTAAAATCATTAATTTTTACTTTGTATTTCATTTTTTATTTAACAGACATAATTATTTATAAATTTTTAAATATATTCTTAATTCAATTGATTAAAAAAAATTTTCTTTTCTTTGAAAAAGTCCAAAAATAAAAAAAAAAAAAAAATGGAATCTTTTTCTTTAAGAACACAATTAAAAATGAAATATAACAAAATTAAAATTCCTTTAAATACAAAAATTAAAAAAAAATATGACTTATATAAAAAATGTTTGATATTAAATTTTTATTTTAATTTAAAAAAATTATATATCTCAAAAAAAATTTAAAAAATATAATTTATTTCAATCTAAAATTCAAATTGAAAAAATAATAAATAATTTATTTTTGGATTCTTTTTTGTTATAATTTTAGAAAATTCAAAAGCAAATTTAATAAACAATCAAAAAAAAATGAATAAAAAAAAATATTTATTTATATTTTATTTAAAAATTAAATATTTAGAATTTTGTAAAATGAAAAAGATGAAATTATGATTTTGAATAAAGAATTTTAGAACCACAATTTTGGAAGAAATTATATCCTTTTTTAAACTTCGTGAATTTTCGAAAGAAAATTTAATTTCAACAAAAAATAAAAAAAGTAAAATTCAAATAAGAAATAAACACTTAATTTTAAAATATTTGAAATAATAATTTATCATATTGTAATTAAAACAAACTCAAAAAAATACACAAAAAAATCAAATTTAAAAATTTTTATAGTACATAAAATTTTTTTTTCATATACTTTTGTTTTTTATATTTTCTGAGAAACCTTTGCAGAAAATAGACATAGAACAAATTTTAATTTTTTTGAAATTTTAAAAAACTTTTTAAATTTCTAAAAAAAAAAAAAAAAAAAAAAAAATTTTTTATAACATCAAAATTGTTGGAAAAAATAATATTTAAATTTATCAATTAAAACAAAACAAATTTAATATTAAATTTAATTTACGAAAAAATTTATCGATATGGATTAAAGAAAAAAAAAATTTTTTAAAAAAATGATAAATTTCAAAAAAATGTTAGATAAACAAAAAAAGAAATTTTGGTTGGAAAAAAATCTAAATTTTAAAAAAATTTTCTGAAAAAAAGAAAATAAAAAAATATGAATTTGAATTTTTTTCTATTTTTAGAATCATAAATTTTGGAAAATTTTTTTTTTCTTTCAAAAAACAAAAAAAAAAACTGTTTTTCTGCATAACTATTGATCTTTTCACAAGTTTTTTTTATAATTTACTAAATAAAAAAAATTCTTTTTTGGATTAGTTCTTTACAAAAAAGTAAATAATAAATATATGGATGAAATAAGTCCTATGATATTTAAATATGTTGAGTCCAACGTAAAAAAAAATTAAAAAATTTTCATTCATTAATTAATTATGTAGAATGTGTCCAAAACCCGATAATAAATATATATCAAAATATGAAAAAATAAAAAATATTTAAATTTCCTGAAATACTAAAAATGTGCACTTATTATTTGTAGTTGTTTTTTTAAATAAATAGCTATCAAAACTGGGGTAAAAATAAATATCATAAAGAAATATTAAAAATAAAAATATGTCAAAATTTACAGAATATGGCAATATGAGCTAGCATTACGTCTTTCCTCTTGGATTTTTAAAAAAAATCTGAAGAAAATAATTGAATTGGAAATTTGAGTTTTAATTTTGTTTAAAATGAAAATTCAAATATTATTTTTAACAATTTTTTATATTTATAATATAATTTTAAAATGATAGTTTTTCTAGGCAAGAAAAATAAATGGAGAAGATTAGATCTGTTCTTATAAATATTTGATAAAATTTATTGGATTTAATTAAAAAATTTTACAAAGATGATTTTTTCAAACCAAAAGAGAAGCAAAATGTCATATGAATTGACAGGAAAATAAACTTTTTTTGAAAAAAACAATAAAATTAAAGTTGATGGAAAATAATTAAAAATGATTTAGTTTTCATCTATGTTACATGAATTTTGATTATGAAAAAGATCAATGTTTTTTTTAAAAATTCAAAATTTTATTTTCGAAGAAATTCAAGATTTTTTTATAAATATATATAATCAAAATATAAAAATTGTTGAAATATTAAAAAGACAAACATCAGACATAAATAACAAACGACATTCAAATGTTTGAACATATTATAGGTTGTTAAACAAAGGCGAAATTTTCAAACCTCAAATGAACACAGGAAATGATACTGAATTTTGAGTCATATTTTGATAGAATTGGAAAGATTTTAATCATCCAAATTTTTTTGTAGCGAAAATCAATTCAACATTGATTCCTTGAGGAATAAAAATGAATGAAAATAAAAAAAAATGAAGTATTTTATTAAGTGAAATGAGGAAAATTTTTGATTTGTGAGAGAAATAGAAATATTTAAGAATTAAGAAGAGAGAGAAATTATCCTGAATTTTAAATTTTGACCAGATTTTAAAAAGAGATCAAAAGAGAGAGAGAAAGAGAGAAAAATTTAAAGATCAAATGTTTAACCATCCCGACTTAAAAAAAAAAAAAAGAAAAAATATAATTATTCATGCAAAATGCTTGGAAAGGAGAGACAATAAAATGGAATGGAATCTGAAAGAGAATCACAAAGACATACAGATTTATAGTAAGATAAATTATAATAAATGAAAACTGAATTTGAGAGACAAAACAAAAGAAAAATTTTCGGGAAATGAGAGTGAGAGAAAATAGGCTTTTTATTTTTAAAGAAGAAGAAAGGAAAAATAAATTTTAGGAAGAAGAAAAAGAAGAAGAAAATTATGATAATAAATATTTAATAATTTTGCAAACAACGAAAAAGAGAGAATCATTTAGATTTTATTACGATAAGAAAAATAGATAATTAAAAAAAAAGAAAAAATATATTATGAAGACGAAGGAATAGTACTGTTGATGAACAAAAAAAATATATATATAATAAGAAAGAAAGAAAAGAAAAACAAAAAAAAAAATAGAGACAAATTTAGATTAAAGAATAAAAATTTTGAGAAATTATTAAAATATTCGGAGAATATAAGTAAAAAGAAAATGAAAAAAATATTGAATATTAAGAAAGAGCAAGAGAAAATCAGAGAACTATAGGATAGAGAGGGTGAGAGACAGTGGAATATGCAACAAAGAGGAAGATTAATATCGGAGGAATGATTTGAGTATAAGAGAATGAATCAGAAATTTAAAGAAAGATTGCAATAAGATCAAACAATAATAATAATAAAAATAATAAATAATAATAATTTCAATTCCAATTGCCTCTATTATATTGATAATATATAGTATATATGATATAATATATATATAAAAGCTGTCAACAATAAAAGGAAATTGAAAGAAAATATATAAAATTTAATTTATATAGGAACATCAACAATCTTGTTTGTAGTTGGAAAATTTGTTTTTTTGGAATTTATTTTATAGACTAATTGAAGGATTTATAATTAAAGTGAAAATGCCTCAAGGAGATACAAAAAATTGTAAATTTGATTTCGAAATATTTTCACAGATTATGTGTTATATTTTATCTAATTAATTTTTTTTTTTTTTCATTAGAAAGTGTTCATGATGCTATTTCTATTAAAAAAATTGAGGGATTTTGAAAAAAATGTAAAATAAAGAAATCAAAAAAATAATAATAATAATGATAATGTTTTTTGAAGATCTGGAAAAAAAAAATCAAAATATAAGGATTTTGAAAATGAAAAAGGAACAAATTAAAAAAAAAATTGTAGAAAAAATTTTTCGGATTGATTATGAAAAGATCAATAGACACATTGATATATTTCAGGAAATAGAATATTTAATATGAAGAAATAAAAAATATGTATTTGAAATACAAAATAAAAATTACGAAACTGAATTTATTTATGCAAAATATTTTTCTTTCAAAATTGCTCAGTGGAAAATTTCATGATACCATTTCCGAACTAAGGAAATGGTCATTGATGGACGAAATATTTACACGCAAAAAAAAACCAAAAGGTAATTAAAACATTAATAATAATATTAATAATAATGATAATAATAATAATAAAGCAAATGCAATGAACCAAATACAGAAACGAAAAAAATATTATCCTCTTTTTTTTTTTTTATTCTGCCTATAAAAAAAAAAAGCTGATATAGACAAACCACTTACCCATCAGTGATTACGCAGGGCAGGATTAAATGCTGAAACCAAAAAATATATTCTAAAAAACATGGCCAATGCTTGATAATTAGAAATTTCTAAGCTAACATACTGTGAATATGTGTGAACACGAAATCCAGATACTGTGATAAATATCCAAAAAAAAATGACCATCTTGAATCAGGTTGCACGGTATTGGCACCCACTGAATATAAGAATCGGCATGGCAGAGTGGACCAATATCTTCACTGGAACATTTGCAACTTTTACGAGAAGGAAACTGCAAGAAATTGGGATGGACACCAACCAGACCCGGTTAGACTTGTAATAATTTTATGGGGCTTTACATATACGTACAGACAGAACACTCCCAGCTAACAGCCCAGACATGTTGATCAAATACCATAAGAATTCGCTTTCTTATTAATATGGCAATTCCAGGAGATTGCAATGCATCTTTGTAGATCTTTAAAAAAAAAAACTATCAAAATGCAAAGCTCTTGGAAATCTGATAAATATGTCACATGAGGACATCGATAGGAACAGTTGGAATTGGAGTATATAATTGCAAAATATTCCGGTGATAAAATGAATGGATTTTGTAGACCATGTTTTCACATTGAGCGGATTTTATTTCTTAATTCACCTTACACGAATTTAATTTTTTTTTTTTTTTAAGCATTACGCCCCGAGCAAGGCGTGAAGCCACTAGGATGCAGGGGGTTGCAGAAGATTTGGAGCAAGAGCAGATAGGAGTGATAGAAGAAAGGATGAGGAGAGGATAGTGGATAGATCAAGGTAACTGGAGATGTCGATTGACATTACATTTGAATAGTTGGAGATTATAGCTCTCAGGGGAAACAGTAATTGGGAAGGGTGTTCCACAGGCGAGAGGGTGCGAGGTATGAAGCTATTGGAGTAGAAGAGACGGCTACATTTAAAAGTTTCTACAGTGTAAGGGTGGGAGCGGGATGCCAGCCTCGTAGGGCGCTTGAATTCATGGTGTCTGGGAGCCAGTGAAAGCAGCTCATCGGAGCAATTACCATGAAAGTATTTGTAGAAAAGACAGAGAGAGGCGACGGCGCGTCTGTGAGAGAGTGACTGTAGACGAGATGCCAGATCAGGGCCAATTATATTACATATCCGTCTCTGGATCTTGTCAAGAACTCCGAGGTAAAACAGAAGGTGCCCCAGACCATATATGGCAGCAATACTCCATGCAAGGGCGAATGGTTGATTTTGTATATTTGAATTTATCGATTCCGGGGGAGAAAAATATTCGCGGAAATGAGAGCCAACTTTCCTCGCAGTGGAATGAAGCAATTGACTCAATGTATTTGTTCCATCTCATAATAAGTAATTTTTTTTCGAAGTGCAGAAGAGTTGCTCTCATTTGATAACTGAATTCTAATATAAAAGAAGAAAGGAAATCAAATGGAATAAATATTAAAATACAGAAGCAATGGCATGATAAAACCTTTTACGGTCAATTTTTAAAAACCAAACAACAATGATATTTTAACACCACTTTATTTTCCCCAGCCAGAAATACGTAGTGAATTTCTGTTGACAATTGAAATTTTTACACAAATTAACAATATCTATATATATAAATATCAAGCGCATATTTAGAAAATGTTTATCAGCCAAAAATGCAGATTTTATGAAATAAAAAAAAAATTGACCATCTTGGATCGGGTTGCAAGGTATTGTGTTCCATTTGAATATAAATGGATCATTTGAAGAATTGGTGGGCCAATATCGGATTTATTGGAAAAGGATAGATAACGGGAAAAAAGGAAGAAATTAATTTGAACACCTTGTGTCATCAAACAATGATGACGGAGATAGGATTTGTCACAATTTTACGGGACTACACAATACAAACAAACAGAAAATCAAAGCCAACCGCCTTTTATATTGTTATTAGAGACCGCAAGCAAAAAAAAAAAAGGACATAATTTTATTGATATGGCAGTAAATTTCAATGTACCCAGGAGTTTTTTTTCCAAAAGGTTAAAAAATATATGGACCTTGAAATCGAAACTTTCAAAAATGTGGCACATGGGAACATCAACATGTCCCTGTTTGCAATTGGAGCCCCGGATTATTTGGAAAATCAGTAGTACGCGACACTTTGAAGGGGATTCCTGGAAGCCCAAATCTTAAAAAATACAAAAAAAAATGTTCAACGAATTTTAAACAGCCTCAAATTAAAATATTCAATGTGTATGTGTTTTTTTTTTTTTTAATTGGTCAGTGGAAAATGTCATGATGCCATTTCTGACCTTAGGTCTGATAAGGAAAGGAAAGAAATGTATATGACACCAGGAATCAAAGGAAAAAAAAATAATATTACATTTGAATAATAATAATAATAATAATAATAAAATAATGATGGATTTAAATTTTTTCAATATTTTTCAAAAGTTAAGAAGGAATGCCAGCAAATCTTGGATTTAAGAAAAGAAAAAGAAAAAAAAAAAGCCAGTGTTTTGAAAATGTTAAACAACATTTTGGGAACACTCTGTCGGCCTTCTTCAAATTTATAAAAAAAAACATTAAAGGCGAAAATAAATATGTGAGAATAATTTTTATAATTAGATTTATATTATCTATGGGTCAAATGTTATCATATTTTCTTTTTTTTTTTTTCAGCATTATATTACAATTAACAATTTTCATTTCTTTTTTTCTTTAGCAATTTTCTTTCTTTTTTTCTTTCTTTCTTTGAATTTTCGTCCAAATTTTCTTCGTTATTTTATTTTATTTCAGTAACTTTTTTTATTGGACGAATTTTATTTTTTTTTGTATTGTTCCATATATCTTTTTTTAAACAATTTGAGACCGAAAAAGTTTATTTCTTTTTTCTTCTCTTCTTCTTCTTCTTATTCTTATTATTATTATTATTATTATTATTTCTGTTGAGTAATTGTTGTTGTTTTGTTTTTGAGGCATTATTATAATTAACATCATTCTAGTAAAAAGTCCACAGATAACGATCTTTTTTTCTTAGACAAACGGTCAGATTATTTTGTCAAATGAACTATTTTTTGTTTTGGGACCACGAGAAGATAAATAAATGAATAAACAAATAAATAATGAAAAGAAAAATCAATAAATAAACAAGAAAAAACATAAATAAATGAAAAAAGAATAAATGAAAAAGAAAAGAGAAAGAAATGCCTAAGAAAGTATCATTCGATGATTTCAAAGAAGAAATCATTTATAAATATGACAAAATTAAATCGAATGTAATGCGCAGAAGATCTTAAAATCTCCATTATTTTATAATAATTTGCATTTTCTCCCAATGCTTATATCAACGATTAACTAGTTATAATTTATGCTGTTCTTTATATTATATATATATATTATATATATTTCCTTCTATGATTTTTTCTTTGTTTTTAAAAACAATAAATCAATCTTTTTCTACGTTCTATTGTCACCATTCAGTTAATCTAGAGCGCAATTTCCTTACGGATGAGAAGAGACGAGATGCGACAGATAACTTGCTCTATAAATGGATGCTGAGAATACGATGGACCGAACACGTGAGTAATGAGGAAGTTGGAAAGAGAATGGGAACTAGAAATGCCACGTGTAGAAATTAGAAATAGATATTTGAAATTTCTGGAACAAATTATATATATAAAATATATATATAAATATATATGTGTGTGTGTACATATTGAAGGAAGGAGAGGTGAGTGATCGTATGTTGTTTGATGAATCATTTCCGGCAGAACACAGGAGAGGAAAAAAGTGAAGGGAAAATGCTATTTAGAACAACAACGCATCGCTCTTCATTAATGAATTCATGATCGTCCTCATCCTGGAGATACACTTCACATAGAAGAAAATAAAGAATACCTTTTTTTCAAATGCGACCATTGTGCAACGAACTAAAGAGGTTCCTAATTTCATTTTCAATTTTAAAAACCTTTTCAACTCGATTGTCAACCGTTATCTGTCTTCATGATTATACAATGATGTTCGAAACAGTCTTTAATTAGTAACTCTCTTATTATATATATATAGTAATATATATATATATATATATTATAGGAATCAAAGAAAAAAGCAGGAATTCAAGTCGAAACCAGTTTTCACTTTGGTCTAATACTAACAGGAAATATCTCTATTTTTTTTTTTTTTTTTTTTTTTTCTATATTTCAACTCTAAAAAGGCAAATTACATTTAGCAGAACAACAGGAAATCAAATTTTTATTCAACCTATAATTGATTCAATAAAATCTTTCCACTTCATACCAACCGAGAATATTAGAAGAAAATTATTTCAAAGAGACTATCTTACAGTTTCACAGCCCTTTAAAAGCGAATAAATGTCGTACTTTCGTTTTGATTGAAACATTCATCAAAATTCTATGTTGTACGTTTCAGTGGAGGAAAAAAAACAAAAGATTCGCCATTTTCACTCCCGAAGACGAAACTGGTAAAAAAACGGGTTTTGGTAAATTTTTATGAGATTTTAATGAGAGGGAAAATGCAACGTCACTGACGAAAAACAACAACAACAAAAAAAAAACAAACAAAAAAAACTGATAGGGTGTTTAAAATTTAAAGTAAAAATACAATGAAAACTGCAATATCTAGTAAATAATGGCTCTAAACTTAGAATATAAAATTGTAAAAAAATGATTCATTTTAAATCATGATTCAAAGTTAAAATTTTACAAATAACAAAAAACGCCTTTTCTTTAACGTTGTTTGAATCAAAATGAATCTTTAATAAAAACTCTTTATTCCCGATTTTTTTCTGACAATGGTTAAACGAAAACTTTTGTTCCAGAACATCCAGATTTATTTGTTCGATATCTTAATTTCTTTTCAATCTTAGTACCAATAACATTGATAAAGATTCAATCTAAAAAAGAGGAAATTTTAAGGTACTACAAAGAAACCGCAGCTCTCAATTAAAACGAGCTGAAATTTGGGAGAAGAAACAAAGAAGGAAGTCTTGGAGAATTTAACACCCACAGGGCATGCTTAAAAATCGAGAAAATCAAGTAACTTAATCTGAAAGGTTGATTAAATGGTTGAAAAATATCAACCTCATATCAAGAAATATATTTTATTCTAATTAGAGGGTTACTGAATCATTTTTAAAATTGGGACATAATTTGTAAGTGCATCATCATCATTATTCGACCGTAGTTGGGCTCATGGAGCTAATGCGAACGATCCTTTCTTTAGCAGTATAGTATGTGTTACGCCAACGCTGCATACAGTTTAGTTCAAAGAGTTTTTTTTTTAGACCTTTTGCGACCATCAATTTTTTTTTTTACCCTTAGTGATCCTGTTTTTGTGAAATAAGTGTCGTACAAATCCAGAAAAGAAGAATTCAGATATTTTTCGCGTATTGGGAATGGATCCGTGTAGAATTTAAGATAGAACAACATTTTTTTTTCCGAGCTTTTTTATCTTTTCTTTTCTCCTTTTTAATTTTCGAATATTTTATGAGCCTTCTGTTGACGCTAGATATAGCAGATAGGTAGGATATTGAACCATTTTTGTTAAAAGTTACACCAATATATTTAATCATGGATATTTTTTATACCTATTTTGAAAATATCATATATATATATATATATATATATATATATATATATTCTTCCGGATTTTATTTTTTTTGAATGAAAATAGAAGTTTAGCTCAATCATTTTATGCGTATAATTTTGGTGGAAAAAAGTAAGTTTTTTTACTATCAACGCATATAAATAATTTATTTCAATAATAAAAAGTGTTTTTTATTTTTTTCGTTATCATCAGGTAAAGACAAACAATTTTTTTTTTTTTTTTAAAAGATGATGATAAATAATCTTTGTCGTGAAATAAATTAATATTTAGAATTTATTTAACCATAAATTTAAATTTGTTTTTTAAAAATGGGTATATATATTTTTGAAAATATATATATATATATATATATAAATTAAATAAATAAATGAAAAATATAAATCTTTATTTGAAATATTTTATATGCAGGCACTTCAAACTTTGTACTTTCATTTAACATTAATAGGAACTGAAAAACATATTATTCAGGTTAGAAAATAAGATACTGAAAACTGTAATTAAAAATAGGAAAATTTGCGCTGGGTACTATATACCCGTGGTTAGTGTTCTAGGGTTAAGATGCCGAGATCGTAGTGATTAAGGGATTATTCATTCAGGAGCCGGTAGTAACAGGCTGGAGAATCATTCGGTGGCACTTCGTCGTTCAAAATGGAATAAAAAGGGAATGAGAATGGGTCGACACTGCGTACCTGTCGTCGCGTGTCTTGGCTGTAAAGGCCTGAACGGGTTGAATGGAGCGCTTCTGAACATTTACTATGACAATAGCGAAAGATTAGCGAGAGGCTTGTGACGTTTCGTTTGCGGAAAGGGGGTTCTAAAGTGGGAAATAACTCATCAACCACAAGGCCGTGTAAACGTTTTCGAACTCTGTCAGGGCTGGAAAGTGAGAATTGGGAAGCATCGACCCAGATACAACTTTTGCAAATATAGAGCACAGCCGGAAGAATCTAGTAGTTTATAGGGCGTTACAAGGAACCGTCCATTTTCCCAGCATCTTTAGCGAGGAGTTTTATCTACGTGGATATACGACTGACCAGACGAATAATATTTATAATCACCATCTCCTATAGGTCAGTGAATGTTTGATAACTATACCCCAAATGAAAGAGAAGTTTGAAGCGACAGGCACAAGGTCCCTTTTGCGGAATACTGGGCATCAATTTGAGAGTAAATGTGAACACCGACAATGTTTTAAGGTAAATGGGAAAATAAAAATTAAGAAAGAATCTATATATAAAATTATGTGGCTTCCGTTAGTCCGTCCGTCCGGCTAAAATAGCCGTACATTGAATGATCAAAAGCAAATTTTGGGGAGAAGTGTAAACAGGTAAGTGGGTACAAAGTACAATTGGTTTTAGTAGAGTGCATAGATTAGTACAATAAATTTTCATTAAATTTTAGAAAAATTTAAAAGTTTTATTATGTAACATACAAAATAACCCCACTATTAAAAAAAAACAATTTAATGATTAAAATAACAAATACTTATTTAATAAAAATGCAATATTGTTTTCTGCATAACTTTTCTTTAAGTTTTTGTAAAGAATAATCCATTTTCCAGTTCGCTCTGTGTTTGCGAGAACTATAAACAAATCACAAGACCAAACGCTGTAAAAGTTGGAATTTGGCTCCAGAAAGAAATATTAAAGCATTGCCAGTTGTATGTTGCATGCTCAAGAGTAAGAAATCCTAAGAATTTATTCTTCGCTGTTAAAAAGGAAAAAAAAAATTAAAAATATTATTAACCATGAACTCCTTTAAAATTAGATTAAATTAAACAAAATTATGCAACCGCGAAGTAGGGTTTGTCAAAGAATTTTTCAAAAAAATCATCTTGTTCGGTAGTAATTAGAAGGGCAGTAGATAGCGGTTGACATTGCATTTAAATTTTTGCAGATTAAAATTGGCTGGAAATCATGGAGCCGGAAGGGATTTCCACAAGCGAGAAGTGCGCGAAAAGCATTTGTTAGCTTGTAATTTACGGTTACATACAGCAAGTGCAACTGTAAATTGATATGGTCTCGACACCAGTCTAGTACTGCGCTATAATAAAAATAATGTCTAGGCACTATAGCGCAGAGCAATATTTCTTTAGTAAAATTTACAAAAATGTGGCACAAGGCCAAAAGAAGGAGCGAGAAAAAAAAAGGATAGTCTTCTTCTGCTTTATCTTTAAACTTAGCTAACCACAATCCCTAACCTAAACATACCACAATATTCTTTACACGAAAACAACGTATTCTTACTTACCATTCTTACTATATCCACCATAATATCTCAGAATCCCCGTGAAGTCCTAACTAAACGCCATATCTACAATTCTTGTCAGTTTTGGTGGAGATAAAAGAACAATTTAAAAATTTAAATCTGTATGTATATATGTAATAGCGATGAGCTCATTCGAACAATTACCATGGGAGTATTTATAGAAAAGGTATTGAGAGGCAACTTTAAGGCGGTAAGCAAGTGACTGAATCCGATCTGCCAGATCAGGACCAATAATATAGCTAATTCTTTGGATTTTATCAAGGAGATCAAGGTGAATGTGCGTGGATGAATGGAGGACTTATAGAAAAAAAAGTACTCTTACTTACCATTCTTACTATATCCACCATAATATCTCAGAATCCCCATGAAGTCCTAACTAAACGCCATATCTACAATTCTTGTCAGTGTTGGTGGGGATAAAAGAACAATTTAAAAATCTAAATCTGTGTGTATATATGTAATAGGGATGGGGTAGTATTTATAAAAAAGCTATTGAGAAGCAACCTTAAGGCAGTGGGCAAGTGACTGAATCCGATCTGCCAGATCAGGATCAATAATATAGCTGATTCTTTGGATTTTATCAAGGAGAATATTCTGTGCGCGGAAGAATGGAGGACTATGCAAGATAGATTCTGGAGAGAAAAATTGTCTCGACGACACAATGTATCAATTTTCTTATCAACTGACCTAGCAATGGATTCAATATAGTCTTTCCATATCACGTCGGCTGAGAACGTTAGCAACGAGTCACTTTCCTAAAGGATAGCATCAGTCATGCTGATTAAAGACGGAGGGGGGTCTCTCAGATGATTAATGGAGATAATTTTAATTTGGGAGGCGTTAAAATTAACAAGCCGTCTTTTGCCCTATTTAGAGACAGATCTGAGGTCGCTTTGGACATCGGCTGCCATTTTGACCTTACTATCGAGGCAGGAGTAAATTGTTGTGTTCTCATCACAGATACCATGTTAGTGCTAATGTCATATATATATATTATTATGTTAAGTATGTAAAACCTGTAAGCATTCACATTGTATGTATGTATTTTTGTATGAACGAAAAAAAAAAATCATTCACCGCTTGCAATCTCCAATAAACAGAAAACGAAAAAGCTCCCTCACTAACTTACTGTATAAAATCAAATAAATAAATAAATAAATAAAAAAAACGAATGAAAACATTTAACAAACCCAACATGTGAATCAATAGTCTCTTTTATCGTTTGAAGCAGTAATGACTCGAGTATTTATAACTTGCATATTAAATTTTAATTAAAAAAAAAAAAAAAAAGATTTTGGACGAGAATGCTAGGTATAATCCATATAAACACCGAACATTCTCATGGGAAAGATCGTTAATTATGAATTAATTGAATTGAACTACCCCGGGTCGGGTAGTTCAATAGAAACAGGGCAAAAAATAAATGAGAACGTACTAAATAAGGACAATTATTACGGTCAATTTCGCTACACAATCATTCTTAGAAAGACTTTTGGGAAATATATGAATCTCTTTTCACCAGGGTTAAATAGCAGGGCTCACTGGGACCTGTAGTCGTGATTAGCGACCAGTTTAGGAAAAGGAAAATTTCTTTAATCACAACCGGATGTTGCCCTTACGTAGCGCATACGATGCAACCAACGAAAGAATACTGACGGCGGTCGATGAAAGAAAGAGAGAGAGATATTGAGAGACAGAGAGAGAAAGACTGAGAGAGAAAGAGAGTGAGAGGGAGTGTGAGAGAGTGTGTGAGAGAGAGAGAGAGAGAAACAGACAGACAGAGAAATAAGAGCAGAACAGGGTATCCCTAGACATGGGCTGCAGAACGACAGCAATCTAATGGGTTCCGTGCGAAATTTCAGGAAGTTTACCTGGATCAACAAGCAAAAGAAGAAGAGTTGTTGTTTGATTGATTAGTTTTTACGGCTTATCAACCTTTGTGGGTTATTTAAAGCCAGAAAGTGTTTTAGATTGTAAGAATGATTATTTTGCATTTTTGTTCTTTTTTTTTTCGCGGAGATAATAATGACTTAATGATAACAATTTACCCATAGCTGGGGAAGAGAAAATTTGATTAATAAGTTTTCCAAGGCTATTTGTGCGTAAGTCAATATAACGAACCCAACTGGAATTGGAAATCGACCATTAGTCACTACACAACCCGCATATCCAAGCTTACTGCACCCGATATTCACGAGCGGTTACTCATCTAGGTACTAACCAGGGTCGACATCGCTTAAATTCGGTGATCGTGCGAAAATCGGTGTTTCAAAGTGATACGGCCGTAAGACGATGGTTACAGGGACCAACAAGCATATGGAGAAGAGTTGATGGTCTAAACGCTGCAATGACAACAAACAAGTTGAGCGCAACACTGAATAAATATAAGGGTTTTGGGGTTCTACCCAAACGGAAGAATAACTTTATGTCCAGGTGAGAGACTGGAGAATGTCTATGCCAGCGATTCTCAACCGAAGTTCCCCGGAACCCTGAGGTTTCGCAAAAAGGTCCCCAAGGGTTCCACGAGAACAGGTGAGATAAGCTAATGCACTTTTGACTTTTTACGTGAAAGAAGAGTTTCCTTTATTCATAGGAAGACAATTAGTATATTGTTGCAGTTTTCAATGTCTATTCTTATTTAATAAGTATCAAGAGAAAAACAGAAATCGTCTCCTCTCAATTGAGAATGAAATCTGTGTGTGTTTATATAAAGTTCGACCTCGAATTAAGTATTTGTGTAGCAAAAGACAGGCACAGGCTTCACATTAGAGAAGCATGTTTCACTTTATCAAATGGCTCTGAAAGTAACATATTCTTAGACCATTTATTATTTCATAGGATATTTTGCGTAGATTTACCTTATGTCTTTTCAACATTGCCTGTAAAGGATAAGAAAAAAAATGATGCAGCAATTATATGTATTCGTTCTGTTTACATTTATATTATAAGTATAAGATATTGGTTACTTATATTTATTTTTTACGGTTGAGTTTAGATTATTTTGTGTGAATGAAAACTCCCTGATGAAGTATTATAAACGAACAGTATGAATTTTATTTCGTATTAGCGAAATATTTGACAAAGAAGTATTAACTTTTCCTTGAACCAGTCATTCAAAAATACATACTATGATATTTACCACGTGAACTACGATGAAAATAAAAGGAGAAAGATATGGTATATAATATTGTTTTTGCGCAGGGGTCCCTTGAGGCATGCAATTTATTTTAAGGGTTACACAAGGGTAAAAAGGTTGAGAAACGCTGGTTTATACTAATGTTGTGTCGTCTGTATTAAAGTCGTCATTTGATGACGCAAATCCTCAAATCAAACAAAAGAAAAGAAAAGGACAAAAATAAAAAGGAGGTTCGAAGTGAGACGAAGCGAAATATTTAAGATAAAAAGGTAAGAAAATTGCATCAATTTCTGGAATCTATTGTCGCATTTAAAATGAGAACTCCACTTTATTCGGCATATTTTTGTTAATTAAATAATTGCAGGGAAGGAGGGAGTCGATAATTATTGATGAGAAACAAGCTGTAAATTAATTCCTCTATATTAAGAGCGATTAATTGTCATAATTAAGTCTATTCAGCTGGTGCACCTGCACGAATTAAACTCGTTTACAGAGTGCAGAAATTTCTTGACCAAACGAAAGCGATTATTGGTTATATATATTTATAGTATATATATATATATATATATATATATATAAATATATAAAAGATATATGTATATAAATGCTTCTATATGTGACACGATCTTTTCTCTATATATATACACATATATATGTGTGTTTTTGTAAACATATATATATATACATATGAATATATATATATATATATATATATATATATATATATATATATATGAATATATATAAATGCTTCTATATGTGACACGATCTTTTTCTATATATATATACATATATATATGTATATTCGTGTTTATAAACATATATATATATACATATATGATATATATATATATATATATATATATATATGAATATATATAAATGCTTCTATATGACACGATCTTTTCTCTCTATATATATACATATATATGTGTTTACGTGTTATAAAAAATATATATATACATATATGAATATATATATATATATATATATATATATATATATATATATATATATATATATATGAATATATAAAAATATATAACAATGTAACAGGTACTGATATATATACACATGTATGTACATATATATATGTATATGAATGTGTATAACATATATGCACATGAATGCATCTATATATAACATTGAGTTGAAATATATATATATATATATATATATATATATATATATATAACATATGTGCATCCATGTATATATATATTACACGCACTGATATGCATATATACATATTCATACATACACAAACACACACACACACACATACACACATATATATATTTGTGTGTGTGTCTGTTCTCAAGAGCGAACGAATAGACGATGTTTGGTCAAAAGTTCGTAATGGTTTAACAAATAAAGTTCAATATATGTTCTATATTTTTTTGAACAACGTGTTAAGTGCATGAACAAGAAAGAACAAAAGTAAAATAAACACCGGTGTTGCAAAATAAACACTTTTATGCAACATTTGGCTATGAATGTAGGTTGGCCTACGCAAATACATATATATTATACATATAAATACATAAATATATCCGGGTCTCTTATGAGTGTGTGTGTGTGTGTGTCTGTGTGTGTTTACATAGTATGAAAAGATTTAAACCTGATTAAGGCAGGATTCAAAAAGAAATACTAACATTTGGTAAGATTTCCGATAAAGTGACGGACTGATTTATTATCAAAGCGGGCGAGCAATAACTGTGTAGTACTAAATATAAATATGATTATCCCTTCAGTCGGTTTCTCGGTCCCACCCTTTCACTATTGAAACTGTTAAATGTAGCCGTCCTTTCTACTCCAATGTCTTTATGTCTCGCACTTCCCGTCTGTGAAACTCCCTTCCACTTACTTGATTCCCTGATAGCTATAATCTCCAACTATTCAAATGCAATGTCATTTGACATCTCCAGATGACTTGGTGTATTCCTTGTCCTTCTCTTCATCCTTTCCTCTTTCGCGCCTCTTTACTCTTGCTCCCACTCCATGTAACCCCTTCATTTCTTGTAGCACTCCCGCCTTGCTTGGGGTGAAAAGATTAAAAAAAGAAAGACATAAAAGGAAGTGGAAAGAGAAAAGTCTAATCGCGCAGATCAAATGATTAGTTCAGTTCAGAATTCCCTGTTCGATATAAACCTGAGGAAGGCCGGAGAGAAAAAAGGCCGAAAAGTTATGATAACAACAACAATGAAGAGGAGAACAGTCAGAATCTAAATAATGTATGGAGTATTGCTGCCATATATGGTCTGGTGCCCCTTCTGTTTGCCTCGGGGTTCTTGATAGGCTCCAGAGGCGGATATGCAATATAATTGGCCCTGCTCTGGCATCTCGCCTACAGTCACTTTCCCATAGACGCGCCGTCGCCTCTCTCTGTCTGTTCTACAAATACTTTCATGGAAATTGCTCCGAGGGGCTGCATTCGCTGGTTCCCAGACTTCATGAATTCAAGCGCCCTACGAGGCTGGCATCCCGCTCTCACCCTTTCACTGTCGAAACTCCTAAATGTAGCCGTCTCTTCTACTCAATAGCTTCATGTCTCGCACCTCTCGCCTGTGGAACTCCCTTCCCTATTCCAGTTTCCCCTTGCTATAATCTCCAGCTATTCAAATGTAATGTCAATCGACATCTCCAGTTGCCTTGATCTATCCACTACCCCCTCATCCTTTCTTCTATCACTCCTATCTGATCTTGCTCTAAATTTTCTGTAACCCCTTGCGTCCTAGTGGCTTCCCGCCTTGCTTGGGGTGAAATGCTTAAAAAAATAAAATAAAAAAAAAATATATGACTATGTTTATTATATAATTTTTAAGCAAACAGATTTTATGTATGCATTTTGTCGAGTGGCGTGAAATTTGGAATAACAATTTGGGTTCATCTTTACTCAATTTACTGTTTCATTGTTTAAAAAATCTCTCGATTCTCTCTTCTGATTCTCTTTTCTCTTTTTCATCAAATTTTAACAATGCATAGTAGTGAGTTAACTGGGGAAGTGTTTCATTTAAAAATGATAGGATATTCAATATTTTAACCAGGCAGATATTTTTTTACCCTAGTAATTGTTGAATATTAAAAGAAGGCTGTATCAGATAGTGTTTCAGACCGAAGGCAGCCGAATTGCCTATTTATCGTCGCGCTGCTGAAATAAAAAATTGAAACCAAAATCTACAAATGGGTCGAATCTTGTACAAACACGGACCGTGACTGTTTTCTCTCTTTCTTTAAAAATAAAATTAACTGAAAAAAACGAAGACAGCAAAAAACACAAAAAACAAAACAAAAAACAAACAGATATTTTTCGATAAAAACAAAAAAAAAGAGAATATTTTATATGGAAATTCCTTCTTTTAGTGCAAGAAAACGTTCGAAATTTTGTATCTTTATTTCTACCTTTTTACCCAATAAATATATATATATAAGGCGCATTCTTTTCTATGTATGTCTTGTGTGTATGTGTCTGAAACAGAAACGTCTTCTCATTAAGATACCAATTTTCGTTTAGAGATAAGATCTTTGGAATCAGATTTCTGCAAGTTATTTTTGAAGACCAAATATTTGTACATCTTTTTTATAACTCCATCATTTGGAAATAATCAAATTTTTTCCGTACAAACAATTTTAGCTTTTTTCTTGTAAACACGGCCATTTTTCTGATTCATATTTTAGTGTGTCTGTACATTTTGCCATGAATATATTTTATTCTTTTCTGTTTTGGCCCTTCGGCCAACATTTTTGATCTAATAAATAAAATGTTAATTAGCATATAGAATATATATAAAAATATATATATATATATATATATATTAAAAAAAATGTGGTATCCATATATATATATATATATATATATATATATATATATATATATATATATATATACATATTTTTCCGCAGAACTTGGTTGGGTGTGAAAAGATATTTGTTGAATTTAACGGTATTTTTTTGTTTTTATTTTGTTTTAGTATTTTCCAATTATGAATCATTTTCAAAAAACACAAAAAGAATCGTTTTGTGTTCATTTTGTTTTATTCTTTTTTCGATAACAGATTTAATTTTAGTATAGATTTAAAGTTATAAAACTGAAATAAAAATAAAACCTTCTTCTCAACATTTTTGCCGATAAAAAAAGGGATTTCTTTAAAAAGGCAAAAAGGGCAAAATATGAATAAGGAAAAAGTGATGGGATTGTGATTTTTAATCAGTCTCATAACATTGGGCCAAACATCCAGAAACACACACACAGACACACACACAGACAGAAACACATGGTGCACACACACTTTAACACACTAGTTCATTATAATGATATATATATATATATATATATTAATAAAT
>CAHIKZ030001865.1:125000-145000 GCA_903632075.3 Acanthosepion pharaonis
CAATTTTGTAAACATGGTCGAATATCGATATATAAGATGGACTCTGGAGAGAAGATTTTTCGAGTACGACATAGTGTAGCAACCTTCCTAAAAACTGACTTAGCAATGGATTCAATGTAGTATGTTAGCCGAGAACACTGGCCCAAGAATGCGTAACGTTTCACTCTCCTGGACGTCTACATCAGCCATGATGCTTGAAGGTAGAAATGGTACTCTCAAATGATTAATAGAGACCAGTTTCGTTTTGGAGGTGTTGAAATTAAGAATTCATCATTTATGCCCCAGTTAACAATAGAATGAAGGTCGTTTTGGATATCAGCTGCCATTTTGACCTCATCAAACTGATCAGATTTATTACTTTTAGGCCAGGGATAAATGGTATTACATCAGCGAAGATATAAAGATGGTAGCTAATGCCTTCGGAAAGGTCATTAATGAAAAAACAAAACAGGAACAAAGATGGAGCCCTGGAACAAACCTGCATTAGAACGAAAGGATCTAGAATAGCGACCGTTCAGTATTACTTCCATTTCCCGATTCGATAGGAGATTTGTCCATTGGCACCGTAACTTTTCAGCGTGTGAGAAAGACCCTCATGCCAAACGCTGCCGAATGCTTTTAACGTAACTTGTCAGTCGTTTTCAATGAAACGTGTATAAAAGAGGAATTGCTGCCTAAGTACACAGTTATTAAATTACACGAATCGGCAATCAAAAAGGAAAGTAACACTACAATATTAAGGAAAAAAAAACAACGTTGTTTTACGACAAATAACAAGAGCTAAACATGAAATCCAACATTTAAATAATGAAATTTAAGAACATAATGAAAACCGCAGTAACTTGTCAGTTGTTTTTAACGAAACTTAAAAAAGAGATTGCATCCCAAATGCATTTTTTATATATATATAAATATATATAACTGTATTTGGGAAAGTCCATAAATATATATATATATATATATATATATATATATATATATATATATATATATATATATATATATATATATATATATATAATAAATATAGGTGACTATACTCGTTTTGAAAATTTCCGGATTTTGATTTGCCAATAATCAAATCAATCTCGAAGGAAAAAAAGTTTAAAAAAAGAAAGAGCTAGAAACATGAAAGTCTGTCGAAAAAATCGCACAGATACAGATTTAAAGCCCAAAGAAAATGAAAGAGGAAAATATTTATATATATATATATATATATATATATATATATATATATATATATATATATATATATATATATATATATATATATATATATATATATATATATATATTTGAATAAAAGACAGACCACGTTAAGATTCCATGTAAAAGTTATTTCACCATAAATTTTAACAGGGTTCTGGATCATCAGACTTTTTTTCCAAAATTTTTGAAAAAAAATATATATATATATATATATATATATATATATAGAGAGAGAGAGAGAGAGAGGGGGAGAAAAAGAGAGACCTTTGTTTTAGAGTTGCTTGGTTTTTTTTTTTTTTAAAATATCAAAAGAATAATGTACCGAAAGTTGTGCATAAACCTATTAAGTACAGATACAAAAAAAATGAAATCTCACACTTCAACAGTTTTTTGAGCATTTGCCATCAAAGATCAGAGACAAAAAATGCACTGAAAAATCCTCGATTTTGCAAGATGTGGTCTAAGTATTGATGAAAAAACCAAACAATTTCAGTATTTAAAATATTATTTTATTTTATCCATAATGAAACAAAACTGGCTCCAAGATTGGTAGATACATCAACCCTCATCAACGCAATAGCATACCGTGGAATTTTGATAAGGCTATAAGGCCCTTTGGAATGCTTTTTCCTGCCATTTTTATTAAAATAACTGAAAAAGAAAATATGTGTATTATCAGAAATTACACAAATAAATATTTTTCAAAATAAATTTGAAAATAATGTTCGAAATACATTATTCAATTAAAAGTAATGTTTAATTACCTAAAAGTAGAATTAGTTCCGTGATTAGCTCGTAAACAGGCTTTTTAATAAGACAGACTAACTTTTAAAAATATAAACAAATTACAATAATTATAAAAGTTGTATTTTTTAAATAAAGTATATTTTGATGAAAAATATAATAGATATGTGTGCTAGTTAAAAGCGGAAAAAGTAAACAAAATTAAAACGAACTTACAAGATGAGGTAAATAGCGGTAAAAATCGAAGAAATATCTCGTGAATTAGTGTGTTTTCTTTATTTTATTTTTGGTAACTTCATTTAATTTATTAAGCGAATAGATACTAAACTAAAATATCCATTATTAAGCGTATTTTCTTATTTTCTTTTCGTTAAGACTCGGTTTTAATTTAACCTACACATGTTTTCGCTGACACAGATATAATGCTAAAAATAGCAATTTATTTTATATTTAAGTTCAAAAAATCGATATATATATATATATATATATATATATATATATATATATATATATATATATATATATATATATATATATATATATATATATATATATTATTATTGATATTTCATTAAGGAAATTTTTTCTGAATATTTTAGTGTTACATTCTGTTGTGTATGATACACCTAATTTACATAAGCGGACTACCGACCATATAAATATGGGTTGGTACCGGAAGACGGGGAAGATAGTAGAGATTAAGAAATTGAATCCAGAGACTCTGCCCGACTGCGATTTAGTCAACCCATTATGCAGGAACAGTCTTCCCAAGAATATACCAAACTAACTGTAAATATTGTGTACCTATTCTTTGTTTCAATACATTTTGTTAACGTACATTTTGTGTTGTATTATTCCATGCTTATTTAAGCTTCAACACATTCCTTGTTGGCTGTGGGGCTATGTAATTTAATAATAGTGTATTTGGGCAGCAATCATTCTTTTATACAAGTTTCATTAAAATTGACTGACAAGGCACTGTTACTTTCATTGTTGGTTTGTTTTTAATGAAACGTGTATAAAAGAGAGATTCTGCCCAAATACACAATTATTAAATTACATAACCCGGCAATTAACAATGAAATTAACACTGCAACATTTAGGGGATAAAAAAAAACTGTACCTCATTAATCGTTATTAATAAAACTCGTAGAAAAAGAAGGATTTGTATATATATATATATATATATATATATATATATATATATATATTATTTATTTATTTATTTAAACGGTGTGTAATACGTTAATCGGTCTGTGCTCTCGGGAAATCTAAGTAAATATGAGTCCTCCGGTAGGGATTTAACCTGCGTTCCTCTTTATAGGGGGAGATTACCGCTTGATTCGACTTGCTTTCCCGCGCGGTTGTAGAAAGGAAGGCTCTATTTTGTCTATTTTAACCAAGCACGGACACTATTCTCAGATTATTTTTCTCCAGAGACCATATCAGCTCAGTTGTTTCTAACCGACCATCTCTGTGTCGAGGGACTCTTCTATTGACATTATACAAATATATAATTATTTATTATATAAATAGAATTTTATCTGAACTTATTAATAATTGATAGAGCTCTATCGCCATTCGATGGTTAATTCAATATTACCGCCATTTTTTATATTACGTGTATAGTAGTTTTACAAATGTAATCACATTGTTTACGTCCCTATATGACAGGCGTAATAATTGAATATCGATCCTAATCAAATCGAAAACCTACAATAATAATAATAATAATATGAAAACCTGGAAGACAAAATAGAAAAAAATGTGGAAATTGAAAACAATAATTTTCTCAGTCATAGTAGGTGCGCTAGGAATGATAAAAAAGGAATACAACAACACATTGAAAAAATCCCTGGAAATTCCAGCTAAAGCGAAATATAAAACTTGTTTTGATAAGTACAACCCACACACTAAGACACTTTGTTCATGTAACGCTAGTGTTGTTATGGGAGTTAGAAAAATAAATAATGAAATGTAGCTATAACGACACACCAATACCTGCCTGAGATCTTCTCGCATACTTGTTACATAGTGTGATCATAGCAAATATCGAAATATACTACTACTACTACTAATAATAATAATAATAATTGAAAACTTATAAACTTTTAATATCATTTTTGAGCGAATACGGCAAATAAAAAATATGTAGACATTTGATTTTAAAAAGTTGGATAAGATTTTTTTTTCACCATCTTTGATGACAACCCAAACCTCAGGTGCAAAAAGAGAAAAAAAGAAACTCCTATTTTCAGCAGTGAACATTCAGGAATTGCTAGTAATTTTCAGCAGTAAAGGTTAAATAGTAATTTAAGAAAGGGCTTCATTTTCACATATAGTAAACACAGTACATTTCCAGTTACTTTATGCAAAAAAAAAAAAAATAACATTTTATCTGTCATTAAATATGCCGTTTTTTTTTCTCTCACTTTATTTTGTAACTTTTAAAACCCGTCATTTCAAAGACGTTTAATTAGTGTCCCTGGGTTGCTAATTTCGCTCTTAAGCTAATGAGAGAGTTAATGAATGGGAACACAGTTATCTTGGGTTCGAACCGGGTGGACATAACTTGAACGAGATTTCAGCACCTTCTCGTTTAAGAGAAAAGTGAGTTGAGGTTACTGTCCTTAAATTTCTCCCCCCATCTTAAATGCATCAAACTTTACAAGATTTAAAATGAAATAATCAGAAACATTTGAAATGGCAATCGCATCATTATCCAGATTCTAAATTTAGATGGGAAAAAAACTAAGACTTTTGAAGACGAAGAGGAAATGTTGTTAAGTGAATGGAGGCAAAAAAAAAAAAAATAAAAGTAACAATCTCAGTTCAGGGATTTGGAGGGATGAGAATTTATTTCAATCAAAATTTTGTGAGAAAATATAAAAATTGGAAAGTTGATTTATAATTTTGGTTAAAATTAAATTGTAGTGCAATCCATGAGAGTAAAAAAAAAATACAAAAATAAATTATAGATAAATAAACTTTAAAAATAACGTAAAAATTTAAATAAATTGATTAATTAAAATGAAAAGAAAAAAAAATGAGAAACAAGAGGAATGGTAATAACATTTCGATATTAGGAAGAGAAGAAGAGAGTAAAGAAATAAATAACAGAGAAAGAGTTAGAGAGAAAGAAAGAAGGAAAGAAGGAAAGAGAAAGAGAGAAGGAAAGGTGAAAAAAAGAACGAAAAAAGAAAGAAAGAAAGAAAGAAGAAAAGAAAGAAAATTTTACCCGAAAGAAAAAAGGGGCATCATAAAAAGGTATTAAAAGTGGTTAATTATAGACGAAAAAGAAAGAAATAACAAACAAAAGAAAGAAAGAAAGAAAGAGAGAAAGGAAGAATGAAAGAAATTTATAAAGAAAAGGAATACAAAATTATACGCGAAAGAAAAAGAGAATTATAAAAATGATTAAAAGTAGTCAACTATAAAAAGAAGGGAAACTAACGAATAAAAGAAAGAAAGAAAATATGAAAGAAAGGATGAAAGAAAGGAAGACAAATTTATACACGAAAGAAAAATGAGACTTATAGAAAACATTAAAAGACGTTAACAATAGATAGAGATGGAAAAATGAAGAACAAATTAAAGAAAGTGGAAAAGAAAGAATGAGAGAAAGAAAGAAATCTATACACGAAAGATGAAAGAAGATTATAAAAAAATGAAACTTTTAACTTTGAAGTTAACTATAGATAAAGAAGGAAAACTAATGGACACAAGAAAGACTGAAAGAAAGAAAAATGAATGTATGAATGAATGAAATAAAGAATAAAAAATTATACACGAAAGAAAAAAGCGTATTATAAAAAGAGACAAAAAGAAGTTAACTATATACAATGAAGATAAGAACTATCGAACAAAAAGTGAAAGAAAAAAAGGAAGGAATTAAGAAGCAATGCAAAAAACAGGCAAGAAAGAAAGAAAGAATAAATTTTACATGAAAGCAAAAAACATTATAAATGGATTAAAAGGATTTAATAAATGAAAAAAGAAATTAAGAAAGAAGTATACAAGGAAAAAAGAAAGGGTAAACTGTGCGAGAAACAAATTAGGATGATGTAAAGGAGATTAAAAGAATTTAATTATGAAAAAGAAATGAAGAATGAAAGAAAAAAATGAAAGGTTTAGGTGTATAAGAAAGAAAAAATGAAAATTATGGAAAGAAGAATAAAACAAATATATAAAGAAAGAACAAAAAAAGAAATACGGTAAAAAAAAGTTTACTTAAAACACACATACGTACGCACATACATACAAAAGAAACCAGAAAGGTATAGATAGAAGGAACAAAGAATGAATCTGTCGGGGAAAAAACGATGAAAAATATTTAAAAATATATGAAATAATTAAAACAAAATAACGCAGTGATAAAAGAAATGGAAAATAAAAAAAGAAAGAAAAAAAGATAAAGGAAATATACAAGAAAATCTAAAGAAATAAATTTAAAAAAGTAAAAAAAAGAAAGATATGGAAAATAAAAAAAGAAAAAAAGATAAAGGAAATCTACAAGAAAATCTAAAGAAATAAATTTAAAAAAGTAAAAAAAAGAAAGACGAAAGAAATATAAAAAGAAAGAAGAGAAAGTATGATAAAGAAAAAGTTTAAATAAAATAAGAAAGGAACAAAAAAGAGAAAAGAAGAGAGAAAAAATATGTGATTTAGAAGAGAAATCTAGCGAGCTTCAGAAATGCAAGCAAAGACGGCTTTAGAATGATGTTAAGTAGTTTTAATTTTCCTGTTCTTAGAGTTGTCGAGTAATTAAAACTTTGGATAAAGATACAATCTTTATATATATATATATATATAAAAGTGAACATTGAAATCAACTGTTAGAAGTAACAGGCTGTTTCACGCGTCTAGCATGAAACAACCTGCCACCACTCAGTGTTGACTTCAATATTCACTTTTATATTTACATAAACTCTTTCTGATATTGAGCACTTTATCTCATAAATATATTTTGTTTTAAAACAATATATATATATATATATATATATATATATATATATATATATATATATATATATAATTAGGCGACGTGGAATAATAAAGTAAATCGAAATTCTAAAATATTTTAAAAATAATTTAATAAAGCACACAATTTTTTTTTTAGAATTTCTATTTACTTTAATAAAAATGCATTTCATTACGATTTGTTTTCTTAAAAATAATTAAAAACCAAAAAAACTGGTTCTTTTGGGTTAGCCTTTTTAAATTTGCTTTATTAAAAATAATTAAAACAAGTGTGATTTATTGAATTATTTTTATATGTTAATTTAATTTATTAAAAACTATATTTACATGATTAAAAAAAAAAAAATAACTGGTTCATATGATACATAATACTTTTTCAAATGCATCACTTGAAGAAAAATCTTCCGTTTTTAATAAATGAAATAAATTAAGCAATTAAATTATTTAATCCTTAATAAATTACTTTTATTCGGTTATAAAAAAATGTTACCTTTTTTAATGCTGCATTGTTTCAATGCAGAGTCCGGTGTTCAGTCGGCGGTGTTGAGTTGTCCCACCCGGCCCAAAACAACATTACTCAGATTTTGAATTCAGGGTTCATCTTCTCCTAGAAACAAGGGCTAGATGATCCAGTTTGTAGTCGGGTGGAGATGAGAGAAATTTATGCATTTCCCATAGGGTATTTGAACGTAAATGAATATGACGAACACGACTCTCTATTACTCCACCTTGCCTAATCTACTCTTCCTCTCTCTCTCTCTCTCTATATATATATATATATATATATATATATATATATACGCCAGAGTAAATAAACAGTAAAATATTTGTTAAGATCGGACGCATTAAAAGTGCTCAATATCAAGATAACCCCAGTATATATATATATATATATATATATATATATATATATATATATATATATAAAAGAAAAACAGACCACTTTAAGGTACCGTTATAATAATTTATTTCACCAGAGTCCTTTTAAAGGCCGGTGGATCATCAGATAACACTTCCAAAAAATGAAAAGTGCTATCTGATGATCCGGCGGTCATTAAAAAGGACTCTGGATTTACATTGAGCTCTCAGGATTTTTATCCTCTTGGGATTACCCATACGGATTACAAGTTCTTCATAACTTATATATATATATATATATATATATATATATATATATATATATATATATATATGCGTATCAAATGAAACAGAGTCTTATTACAATGAAAACGATGGCGGATCAAACTCATTATAATTCCGGATTGTCAGCATACAATTTGTTACAAATATATTTACTTACGTGTTTAGTCATCATATATATTTACAAAATTTACATTTATATGTAGTTCTAAAGAAATAATGGATATATTTTTAATACGACATTTTTATTACTTCAAGCCTAATTGTAGTGGATATTTTGTACTTAAAATATATCGGGGAACGCATATTTTATAAATAAATATGGGGCATCTATTTCAAATACGAATTATCCGCTATGATATCGTTTGAAAATATATATATATATATATATATATATATATATATATATATATATATTCATTATATTTCCTTACCATAAGGATGTAGAAAATAACATCAACTACATCCTTTGAGTACTTCCAACAATAGCAGTTACTGTATAAATTTCTTTTCGATTTACTTTATTAAAAAATAATTAAAAACCAAAAAATAACTGGTTCTATTGTATAGTGAGGATCGAAATCACCACTCAATCGTAATTGTTCTAGCGAGACAAGCTTGCTAACCATTACACCGACTCGAGGCCCCCTTGCTTATATAATACCTTTTTCAAATGCCTTACTTGAAGACATTCATCAATTTAGGTTTACTTACACTTAATAAATTACTTTTATCCGGTTATAAAAAAAAAGTCACGTTTTACTGACGTTGAGTTGTTTTGCTCTTGAGTTGTCTTAATCCTGAGTTGTCCCGGCAATCAGTCGCCGGTCTTGTGTTGTTCTGTCCCCCACCCCGTTTGGGCATAATGCGGCCCACTATGGACATTAGTTTTCTCTATAGGGTTCTACCAAAAAGTGTGACTTGTTCTGCGTAAGCCTTGACCAATATAACCAAATCAGATGTGCGAGCGAGTGGTTTGGTTGTTCGGTTTGTAATGAATTGCTGGATACGTCTAAAATGAGTGTTCAATATATATATATATATATATATATATATATATGTATAAAAGGTGAACATTGAGTCAGATTATTTAAGATAGTCAGGCCGCGATTGTTGGATTTTTCTGTATATTCGAGAAAAATCCAACAATCGCGGCCTGACGATTGCGTCTAACATGAAATAGCCTGTCGCCTGAGTGTTGACTTCAATGTTCACCTTTGTATTTACATACGCTCTGTCTCTGATATCGAGCACTTTATCCCATAAATATAGCACACCTTAAAAGTATATTTTATTTATATATATATATATATATATATATATATATATATATATATATATATATGTGTGTGTCTGTGTGTGTGTGTGTGTGTTTGCGTGTGCGTGCGCGCATGCATAATGTAGTAGTACTCAACGCGGAAATGATTAACGAGTTGATTTTTAGACAAGACCCTGGCTTTTACTTTTGAACATATGACTTTGAAAAAAGGCATGAATCCATATCTTCCCTCCTATGGTGTAATTATAATAAGACAGACTGGGACCTCTAGCTTTGGTTGTTAACTAGTCTAAGTGTAGGGCAATGCTGAATTCAAACCAGTTGTGTGTGGGGGCAAGACACTCGAACCACGAAAAGCCTACTTGCAACGGAAATCACAACGGCAACTCCTTATTTGGTGCGACTGTGACGCTATACTCTACAAGGGAATCTACAGGGGTTATATATATATATATATATATATATATATATATATATATTAATCGAATGTTTTTGCTATGCATTCTTCTATCAAATAGGTGGTTCAACGGACACTCAAACAAGGGAAGTTTTTATGCTGTTATCTCGTTAATTTTCGCGCCATTTTCTACGATTAAAAACGGACGCCGCCATTGCTCAGCCAACATTCCTCATTCCTTTCCCTCCACCTGACTTCATGGTATTACGACCTCTGACCTCTCAACTCAGAGGGGAGGTCGCGTTTATGGCAAACAATTATGAACTGAACCTATACACTCCAAGCGCCCCCTATTAACGCTCTGGAGAAACTGGGATTGAATTATCTCCTCTACACAGCCTGCACCTGCTCTCTTTCCCATAATAAAACGGATTTCAACAGAGAGACAACAATTAATTGGCAATGGGCGAATCGATATGAATAAATTAGGTTTAAACGAGGTCTTTTCGTTCATAGTGGCTAAGCTGAACGGACAACGAAAGCCAAAGCCAAGATGGAACAAGAGAAGCGGGTCTGCATAGAGGCCATCTAATTCAATTGTCTACCCACCAACATGGCCGACCGATTGAACAAACGATTAGCTAACCGAACAGCATCCTGGCCTTCGCGTCAAAACGAGAGGACGCGGGAGGTGAGATCTCGAATCTCTGAGATCTCGAGGAGATTAGATCTCAGAATTCAAGTATATGTTTGTCATCTCGGCGATTCATCCACCACTCTTTTTTTTTCTCCACCTCCCTTACAGTATTTTTTTAATTTTATTTTTTGATTCTTCTTTTGCAAGGTCTTTTAATCTGCTAAACAAGAAAAAAAAATGGCGTACACAGGTTAGGAACTGCAAAATACATTTCGCTGAAATTATATATGAATCGTAGCTTCTCTGGTGTCGATGTAATCAAATAAAAAGCCAGCCAATGTGATATCCACCGATTTTCGTACTAAAGAAATTTACCTATAGTGATTGACTAAGCGTTGCTTAGATGTGGCACAAGGCCAGAAAGTGTAGAGCACCCATTAACGAACGAACTCACTACCCAGTCGTAACTGATCTAGCAAGACAAGCTTGCTAATCATTGCACCTCGTCGAAGTGCCCTAAAATGATTTACTAAGCGTAACTTAGATGTGGCACAAGGCCGAAAGTGATGAGTACCCAATGAGGATCAAGCTCATTACTAAATTGTAATTGATCTAGAGAAAATTGTAATTGATCTTGCTAATCATTACACAACATCGAAATCTCCTAAAATGATTTACTAAGCGTAGCTTAGATGTGGCAGAAAGCCACTATAGAGCACCTATTGGAGTATGGAACTCACTATTCAGTTGTAAGTGATCTGCGAAGACAAGCTTGTTAACCGTTACACCACGTCGGAAAAATTCTTACAATCTAAAAATATTTTCGGACTTCAAATAACCTGCCAAGGGTTGATAAACCGTAAAAAAGAAAGAATCAAATCAAATTAAATTAAATACTATGCCACGTAGTAAAAGTGCAATGAAATGGTTTTGTAAGCGTAGATTATGTGTGGCACAGGGCCGAAAGTGTGCAGCCCCCAGTGAATATAGGACTATTTTCAGTTATAAATGATCCAGCGAGAGAAGCTTGCTTATCATTACAGCGCGTCGAAGTGCCCTAATATGATTTTCTAACCGTAGTTTAGGTGTGGCTCAAGGTCAAACGTGTTGAACACCAAGTGAAGATCAAACTTGTTACTCAGTCGTAAGTGATCTAGCGAACTCTTACAATCTAAAAAAATATTTTCTTACTTTAAATAACCTGACAAGAGTCGACCAATCGCAAAAAAATGAATGGATCAAATCAAATTAAATAATACACCACGTCGAAGCGAGACAAGCTTCTAACCATTACACCAAGTCAGAAAGAATTCTTACAATCTAAAAATATGTTCTGACTTTAAATAGCCTGACAAGGGTCGACAAACCGTAAAAAATGAATGTATCAAATCAAATTAAATAATACACCACTTCGAAGCGAGAAAAGCTCGTTAACCATTACGCCAAGTCGGAAAAAACTCTTACAATCTAAAAAAATATTTTCTGACTTTAATTAACCTAACAAGAGTCGACAAATCGTAAAAAAATGAATCAATCAAATCAAATTAAATAATACACCACGTCGAAGCGAGACAAGCTTGTTAACCATTACACCACGTCGAAGTGCCCAAAGTTACCTATAACCTAGAATGCGAGATTATTTTTTTATTCACTTTTCAAACCATTAATAACTTGCGTTGTGATGTAATGGATAACGGCTCAGAATAAGAAATCGGAGCGTTCGAATTCCAGTTGAGTTCGTTATATTCACTTACGCCCATATACCCTCGAGAAAGGTTCAAATCTATCTCTTCTCCTTCTGGTTATGGGTTGAATAGCATGGAAGACTAGGTTCTATAGCCTTGGTTGGTAACCAGTCTACAGCCGAAAGGAACAGCAACCTACTGAGGGAAAATCTTCCACCTAGTCAGTCATAAATCGAAAGTGACAAGGTCGCCCAAGCTGTTATCACGTATGGTACTTAACTGAGCGACGGAATAATTGGTGAATTTCAGTAGAGATCAAATGTTACCAACGTCTGTCAGTGGATAAAAGCGTTGGTTGAAGTAATCCAAAAGTGACTTAACCTAAAGTGTTGTGAGTTCAATACCTGACAACAGCAGAGGTAAATAAAAAAAATAAAAAAAGCAACAACAATAAAAAGTACATGGAGAGTTGAGTTTCTAAAGGCTATCAACCGAAACTGAGATATCCAGAAAAGAAATGGCACGTGGAACGAACAATCCTACCCCGTTGATTGAATAAAGGACTCGGTTCGAAATTCCAGCGTATATCACCTGAAGAAGGCCGAGGTCTTCAACTGCCGAAACGTCGTGTGTATGACAATAAAGATGAGGACATCTGTCCGAACAATTTAAATAGTGTAAATAAATGCTATGTCATACTACAGCATTTCAATACTACGCCATCTTTTCATTTTTCTTCTTTTTTTTTTTTTTTTTAAATTTTCCTGGGCTTTAATTCCACGATATGAAAATTCTCCAGTCATTAGGGACAGGTTTTCCCAGCAGAATGAGTTGCTGAACAGACTCTTCGTGAATCGATTAGAAAAAAAAAAAAAAAAAAAAAAACTGATGAAGGTCACAGGGTACAACGAGGGAAAATTGCCCGCATGTAAATAATCAAAATACTGATAACTCCTTATCGTCTTATCCAATAGTTCTCCATTTTTTTTTTTTCACCAATGGACCACTTTTACTCTTTTTTTTTCTTTTGTGGACCGCCATAAACATTCTTTGAAAAAAAAAAAAAACTTATTTTATTTTTTACTAATAGATAAATTTAGAATTTTTTTTTATAGATATAGTAAATGTATATGCTTTATTTTGAATTAAAACAAATTTAATGAAAATAAACTTATATTTAAATTTCTATGGAACATTTATATACACTAGTAAAATAACTCATAATATAAATTATTTTAAAATGTGTGAATAATTAATGAATGTATAAAAGTGGAGATTTATTCAATGAGATCCCTGTGGTTGATGCTGCTCTGTGAGGTTTTTTTTTTTATATTCGGCTTCATCGAATATCCATGATATTTGAAGATTGACCCTTTTCATAATGTCGATTTTATTAATATATTAATTCATTTATATCAATATTTTATTTTATTAATATTTAAAATAATATTATTGTTTATTATTAATATATTAAATTAATTTATATATTAAATTAATGTATATAATAAATTAAAATCGTTATATTATTTTTCCTTTATGTACATAATCCTTCCTTCATATATATATATATATATATATATATATATATATATAGATAGATAGATAGATAGATAGATAATATTAGTGGTAAATATACACATACATAAGTATATATACATAAGTGCATACACATATATGTATATTTTTTTGATAAAAAAATTCCAAGAGGATAGAATCCAGGTAGAACTCAATGTCCAGGACAGAGTAAGGATATAATAAAAAGGCTTAAACACGAGTACTCCATGGCATAATTTATTACATTAGAATCGTAAATACGATCCAATTAATCAGTTCTACAAATTCAAAAAAGAAAACCCTTTTTTTGAATTTCTAGGTTTGATGAATTGGATCGTATTTACGATTCCAATGGAATAAATTATGACCATGGAATATTAGTGTTTAAGCCTCTTTTTATTATATATATATATATATATATATATATATATATATATATATATATATATATATATATATATGTGTGTGTGTGTGTGTGTGTGTGTGTGTGTGTGTGTGTGTGTGTGTGATTTTTTCTTTCTATATATCCTTCTCAGTTTTTATTCAACTTTTACAATCAAAACATCCTGTATAGAAAAAGGGACCCTAGATCTCGTTTTCTGCTAGTTTTACAGTTTTTCTATTTTTAGTATTTTAATATCTCCGCTATTACTGTAGAAATTTCAATTCTCAGTTGTAATTGGAACCATTCCGAAGTGAAGTTTCTCTTTGGATCACTAAAATATTACCGTGAACCCCCAATATGCTATTTTTGTGTGGACCCCCACTAATGTTCCATGAACCACCATGGTGCACATGAACCCCGTTTCAGAACCACTGGTCTAAATACTTTGGTTGATTAGCAGCATATCAATCCTATGGGTTATTTAATACCGAAATCCAAATACTTTGTGCGCAATTTTATTTTATTTCTGGAGCTAAGAAGGATTTTAGTGAAACCACTAATAAACCCATAGCTTGGGGGGGGGTAAGAAGTGATGGATTGTTGCCTTTCCCAGGGGTTATTCGCGCGTAAGTGAATATATCTTGGAACTCGACTCTTCGATTAACAATCCAGAACTGTTATCCATCACATCACATCCAAACTTACAATACCCGGGGTATCCCTAAGCGGTCACCCATCTGACCAGGATCGAAGTTGCTTAACACCAGTGATCGTACGGGTACCGGTGTTTTAACGTGATCTGGCCGTAAGCCATATGCTGTCGTATAGCATATATAAATTAATTATAGATGCAATTTCCAAACCTTCAAATTCACGATTCTGATCTGGGAAGTAACTGTTTTCCGAAAGCCCCTAATAATGTATTATATTAAAATTTTTGACATCAGTTCTTTCTAGAATTAAATCTGTTAATTTTTTGTTATCGTTTCTATGATCGTATGGGAACCTGTATTTCAACGTGATGTGGCCGTTTGACCTAAATAGTGTCGCAGTGAAAATTACTTTTGATGGTTAAATAAAATTCACGAATTTTTTATGTTTTAAGACACAAAAATAATTAATATAAATATTTACATCGTTCGGGCTGTTTTCCTCATCCGAAAATGGATATTTGAGTTGAAGGGAGATAACTGAGACATCCGGAAGAGGCATGTCACGTGGAACTTGAGCAATCTACCCCGGTGGACGAAATAAAGGGTTCAGTTCGATATTCCAATCAACTGAACAACGGCCGAAACGCCGTGAACATGTCAATAAAGATGGAGAGAACAGTCCGAACAATGTAAATAATATAAATAGTTACAATACCCCCTCTTAGAAATATAGCAAGATCATGAAGAAGGCCGGAGCGTATAACTGCCGAAAAATCGTGAATATGGCAGCAAAGATAAGGACAACAAACCCAACAATATAAATAATATAAATAGTTACAATACCTTCTCTCAGAAATATAGCTAGATCATGAAGAAGGCCGGAGCGTACAACTGCCGAAACGTCGTGAATATGGCAATAAATATAAGGACAACAGACCCAACAATGTAAGTAATATAAATTGTTACAATACCTCATCCCCGATATATAAACAGATACTGAAGTTATATAAAATATTAAAATGAATTTGCTTTTAATGAAATAAAATCAACCAAAAATTATGCATTTTTTAAAATTATTTTGCGAGATTTTTTTTTTTTTAAATCAAAGTCTACATATCACGTTTTTTCACCGGGGGTCAGCAACGCTGAACTCGGTCAGTGCTTAGATGGGTGGGAAGACCAGGTGTCATAAGCAATCATCTCCAAATCGAAATATATTTAGCTTTAAATAGCCCACAAGGGCTTGATAAGTTACACAAAACAAATCAATATTGAAATAAAGACAATTGATTTTTTTGTTTTTTTTTTATTAAATAATATTAGTTCATATTGAAATAAGGCAACTAAAAATTACTTTTCAATGTTTTTTTTTGTGTTCTTTAAAAAAAAAATAAAGTCTACACACTGGAGACTTCGGTTAACGTTCAAGTTCGGAGGAAAGCAGCGCTGAGCTCGGTCAGTGCTTAGATATGAGCTTGGAGGTATCAAGTGCGATAAGCAACCACGTAAAAACTGAAATTTGTTTCTGATTTAAATAACCTACAATTGCTTGATAAGCCATACAAAACGAATCAATATTACATTAATGACAACTCAACTTTGTTTTTAAATAATGCTAGTTCTTATTTAAATAAAGGTAACAAAAATATAGTTTTTATAGCTGGTTTTTAAAATGTGATAGTTCTTATTGAAATAAAAAAAAAAACCCTTCAAAATTCGATTTTTTAGCGATTATTTTTGTGCTGTAGTTTATTTAAATAGAGACAGCTAAAATTACTTTTTAATTATTTTCTTTTAACTGTATAAGTTCTTACTGAAATAAAGACAATTAAAATTTGCTGTTACAGTCTTTTTTTATCGTACTATTATTGACCAGCTGAAGAGAAGAAATGGTGCTATTTTAAATGCAATCAAAAAATAAAAATGGCTTCTTTTATTTTATTGTAATAAAAAGAATCGAAAATTACTTATTGTAGATCGTTAATTTCTTACCGTTTTTTAGTTCAAAATTTACGGCATCCGAAAAGATTAATTTATAGTTTTTTCAAAGAATCATCGACCAGCTGAAATGGAAAATTATGTGCAACATTTTAATATAATAATTCAGTTAAAAATTATCTTTCTTATTTTTCTTTTACTAGAATATTTTTTCAAAGACGCTGACGCCTTTTGAAATCCTCACAATATTTAATATTGTTGAAGTTATCACTAACATTTTTTTCGAGATTTACAAACTATACGTTTCGTTTAATTTCGCAAATCAATCGATGAAATTTGAATAGACTGATTTGCTTGGAAAAAAGCTTTGGCAAAACCCAACTTCGGGGTTTTAATAATTTCTTTAGTTTAATTTTATAGAACTTCAAGGTAAACAATATTTTTTAAGAAAATTTATTTTTTTCCTTTTCAACATCGAAAAATAAATTCTTAGGTTATCTTACACTTGAGCATGCAACATACAACTGGCGATGCGTAAATATTTCTTTCTGGAGTCAAATTCCAACATTTTGAAATGTTTTGACCTTGGGATTTGATTGTAGTTTTCACAAACGTCGGGTGAAATTGAAACTGGATTTTTGTATACATAAAGACTTAAAGAAAAGATATGAAAAAAAAACAATATTACATTTTTATTAAATTGTTTTTTAAATAGTGGAAATAATTTATATGTTAATAAAACTTTAAATTTTCCAAAAAATTACTGAAAATTTACTGTACTAAGCTACGCATAAATAATAAAACCAATTGTACTTTTTAACTCCTTATGTGTTTGCACTTCTCCTCAAACTTTGGTTTCAATCAGTCAATATATGTCTATTTTAGAGGGTGTGAAGGATGGACGGACTAAAGGAAAAAAGTTTCAAAATTTTATATATACATTGTAGTTAAAAAAAAAAAAAGAAAAACTTTTTAAATTGTTTTTTTTTTTTTTTTCTTTCTTCCTCTAGTGTAATTCGGCTTAAGTCACATCACTCTGAAACATGAGTTTCCGTACGATCACCGAAGTTAAGCAGCGTCGAGCCTGGGCAGCACATGGATGGGTGACCGCTTAGGAATACCAAGTACTGTAAGCCTGAATGTGCAGGTGGTACAATGTATGGCGGTTCAGAATTTGAAATCGGAGAGCCGAGTTCCAATTCCCGTCGGGTTTGTTGTATTTACTTACGCGCAAAAACCATTGAGAAAGGTATACGTCCACCTCTTCTACCCCCAGCTATGTGTTATTTAGTAAGATTCGTATCGTTAACTAAAAGATTTACAGTCTAAATATATTTTCTGGCTTTAAATAACTTGATAAGCCGTACGAAACGTATCAATCATTTTTTTTATAATTACTTATATTTTGTAGACATTACTGTTTCTTTATTTAAATTCTAAAATGAATACATCAAAAATGATTTTATTCTCCACTTGTATCGGCTGCAGACATGTACGGGTGTGTCTGTGTGTGCATGTATGTGTGTTAGCATGTGTGCGTGTGTGTGTGTTGATTTGATTAGTTTGCGTAACGGCTTATGGGTCATTTAATGCTGAAATTTTATTTTCTTGGGCTTTGAAGTAATAAACATATATGTTATTCTGCTTTCACAGTTGAGTACATGGTAGATGATACTCAGGTTTTGTGCAGATATATGTGTGGACATAATTACTAGAGGCGGTGATATGGGAGTTTAAGATTGTAGTTTTTTTTTTTAAATTATATTTTATAATACAGTTTGATTTATTTAAGAAATTGTAGGATATCGTAGGGATAAATAGCATGAAATTGTTCTTTCATGTTGTTGTGTTTGATATTGTTTAGCGGCATATCAACCTCTATGGGTTATTTAATTTCGAAATCTGATATAATGGAATATGTATACACCTGTTTTCCCCCTCACTGGAATATGATTGGCTGGTGTCCGTCATAAATACAGACGGACTTATAGGTATAGTTTAAGTCTATGACGACGCCCATTGGACTACGCCATTGGCTATCCTATTGGTCTACACCTATTACCCGCGACTACGACGATTACCAGTCGATTACTGCTATCGTGTACTACAGTAGCTAAACCCACTTAGCTACTTCCATCAAATATATCCCTTTACGGGACATATCCAAATCTAAATAGTTTGAACGCAATTTTATGGTTTCAACTACAGGATGAAAAGTATTGTTGATAACAATAAATGTATTGTTGGTCATTTTGCTTTAAAATTGTATTGTTAGTAATTTTACTATAAATAGGTATTGTTAGTAATTTTACTATATGCATTATTGGCAATTTTTTTTAACATAAAAATGTGTTTTTATGCGTTCATAATATTTTATTTTTGCTTGGGGGTTCCGTATTTGCCCATATTTGGAACCCTGACAGGTGCTACCACTCCGAGTCAGAGTGGACCTAGGAACAACAGCAACGCTCCTTAAAATCTCTAATCTCCCGATCAGTGGTCTTGCTGCCAGATATGGTTTATCTTCATATCCAGGACACGTGTGTGTGTGTGTGTGTGTGTGTGTGTGTGTGTGTGTGTGTGTGTGTGTAAATTTCTTCACCAATAATGGTTGAATAAAAGAAGAAGAGAGACAATTATCTTCATCTATTTTTTACCGGCGTCCACTAATTATATTCAAAATCAGATCATGTTAACTCTGACGAATCGCTTACAACCATTTTTTTTTGTTACAAACCATCCGTCATATATGGAAATTCATAATAATTATAGGCTTTGGTTTTGTACTTTATAGAATAGCGTGAAATACGGATACAAAAAAAGAAAAAAAGTCACACACACACTTGTGTTGGATTCGATTTCAGCATTATTTGATGTAATCATTTTATTAACGGATTCTTTACGTTGCTGGAAGATTTCTTAATTTAATTATGTAAGATTGGACGAACCATCAAATATTGATTGTAGTTTCTTGTTTATTTAGTTATGCTTATTTGGTTTGATTAATTTTGTTTAACGACATATCGACACCTCTATGAGTTATTTAATACCGATATCTAAATATAAAGTTGTATTGTTGATTATTTTACTATCAATAGGTATTGGCAATTTCTAATACAGAAATGCATTGCTGGTATTGTTACTATAAAAACGTATTTTTATACTGGGTGAGGCAGAGATGACGGACGTTTTTGAAATGGCTATAATTTTCGAAAACGTCCTTCCTCGCTACCTCACCCTGTACTTTTATAGTGTTTTGTTTCGATATAAGGGTTCACAAGTTGCTCATAGCTGGGACCCTAAGAGGTGCTTCCACTTCGGGTCGTGTTTATTTGAAATAAATATTGTAGTGGCTTTATAAACCTGTCTAATGTCGATACTAGAATCTAAGATCGATAC
>CAHIKZ030001865.1:150000-165000 GCA_903632075.3 Acanthosepion pharaonis
TAGCTTTTTTGAAAGACGTCCATTGTTAGACGGCTTCAAAATGTTCGCTTATTCGGAAGATTTTATTCACAAGGTTTTTTTTGAAAAACGAACGGCAATTTGTGTATTCAATAAAAATAACAAACTCTTATTTATATTTTGCATTAATATAGTTTTTTAGTCATTTTTCTTATCACTGATGCACTCATACAACTATTTAGTACACACACACACACACACACACACACAAACACACACACACACACACATATATATATATATATATATATATATATATATATATATATATATATATATATTAAAATTCATACGTATAAAAGTATTTATACGCACAGAAAAGTTATCGTTGAGAAAAAATAACCTTATTCTAAAATGTTCGAATATCTCTTGAAATTAAAGAAAGAAAGGAAAAAATTATCAACATTTTAAGTCATTTTAAACTGTTTACATATTGTTAAACGAAAAGGAATTAATCTTGAACTAATGAATTAATTACTTAAACCAAAGTGAACTAATATTAAATGGGTATTTGGACAGCAATCCCTCTTTTATAAAAGATTCATAAAAAAACGACTGATCAAATACTGCGGTTTTTACTTGTTGAGCTAAAACATTCAAGGAAGGTTCTATTTACATTTAAATTTGAACGAATGTGTGTGCTTTGAAGGCAAATAGAAAATAGCTGGCAAAGTGCCTCATGCTAAATTCGAGCGAGTTGGCCTGGATAGAAAGAACTGTAGATATTTGTGTCAGTGTTGTTCAGAAATTTTGAAATCAGTCGTATTGAACGGCAAAGAGACAAAACAAAAACAAAACAACGGCGAATAGCGTCAGCAAATATACCTGTTGCTAGTTGTCTCGAGACCCTCGCTGTTGCACAATATGTGGATTGTATGCAGGTCACTAGAAGTGACTGAAGTGTCACATACGTCACAAACATAAAAAAAATTGAATAAGTTTGTCGGATTCTTATACGTCGAAATACACGGGAGGGTCCATCATATCTATCTATCTATCTCTCCCCCACTTCCTCTCATACTTTCTCTTTCCTCCTCTCCCTCTCTCTTTCTCTCTCTTTCTCTCTTTCTCTCACTCTACATATATATATATATATATATATATATATATATATATATATATATTCAAATAATAAGAAAGAACAGTCAGATTTATAATCCAAAGTACTTTAGCATTTATTTTTATTAAAAAAAAACCCAAAAAACTATTTTTTATTAAAAAAAAAGGAAATATTTAGTCATTTTCATAATTTCCTGGCATAACCACAGAAATTATGAAATTAACAATCAGGTTACCGAAAATATTTCGGTTGAAATCAACAAAATTATGAAAAAATTTCGGTTGAAGCTTTGAATTCAATTTTATGATTCACTTGTGTTTTTTTTTTGTTTTTCAAAATTGTTTTTTGAATCTTAATGAATTTTGATTTAAATTTGAGGACTTTCGTTCACTTGTGTTTTGTTTTTTTTGTTTTTTTTTAAGAAATTAGGGAAAGTGTTTTGAATTTAATTTAATTCGTAATTCGAATTGTTCTATCGATCGGAATAGGAATCAATTTCTAAACCTTAAAAAATTACAATATACACGAATATACGGAACATTTTTACAAATTCTTTTTTTGTTAACTCGGTTTTAGCGGTTTCGGGAACCGAAATTTTGTTCGAATTAAATTTTCATCTTAAATTTTCGGTTCAAAAATTTTTAATTGTTGAGACGAAGCGAGGTTGCACTACCGTATTTAAGTGTCTGGCATTAGTATTTAAAACAGAAATCTGCGTACGATAACTGACCGCAAAACTATATTTCGAATAGGAATCAATGTAGACAAAAAAATACAAAACAATAAAATTGGCACTCAAAAAAATGAATTTTAATTTCAACAACTTTTACATGAATGTATTTCAATGGTTGAATGTTGGCGGATGGGGAGATCCCTTTTTATAAAATTGAAAATTCCATTCGTGTTAACTCGGTTTGGCTGTGTTGTTCGGGATCGTGGGGAAATTTTGTTCGATAAACGAGGCATTTTCAATAGTTAAATTTTCTGTTCGAAACGGTTCGATTTGTTCGACATGTGAGACGTTCGACGAAGGGATTCTACTGTATATATTTGTGTGTCGGGTTCAAATGGGTATTTAAGCCTAAGGAAATGCAGATTTGCCTTGGAAATTTGTGTACGAAATCTGATCATATCCATAAGCAAACACTGACCAATATGTGTATCGTAGGGCGGAGTATGTACGTATTGAATTGACTGTACGGTTTAACTCTTTACAAATAAGGATTGAGAGTATATGCCGATAGGCGGAGTCTCCTTGTATATACAAAAAAATAGAACCCATTTTATACGGGTTCAAAATGAATTTTAATTTCAACATTACTTTTATTATGATAAACACCATAAAAATGGTTGAATGCCACATGATGGGTTTGAATTTTCAAAAGTTTGAAATTCGTTCACCTCTGAACTGAGACAACAGAAACTCTCTTCCTACGAAATAGAGGAACCCGAAGGAGGATAAACGCCGAATTTTCTCCTTCGGGGAGGTGGGATCGGCCCAGAACCCGTTTATACGGGTTCAATAATATTTATTCCGATAATGGCTAATAAACGTTAAAAAGGCCTTGTGCCACGACACCCTCGTGGGGGGACTGAATATCGTCAATAGTTCAGGTCGAAAGTCGTTCACCTCTGAACTGACTGTTCGGTTTAACTCTCTTCCTACGGGCGGGAGGAACCCGAAGGAGGCTACGCCGAAGGGCGGAGTCTCCTTCGGGGAGGTAAACTCGGCCCAGAACCCGTTTATACGGGTTCAAATGGGCTATTTTTTGGCCGAGCCTAATGGCTCGGGAATGCCCACGTTAAAAAGGCCTTGTGCCACATGACACCCTCGTGGGGGGGGTGACTGAATATTGTCAATAGTTCAGGTCGAAGTCGTTCACCTCTGAACTGACTGTTCAGTTTAACTCTCTTCCTACGGGCGGGAGGAACCCGAAGGAGGCTACGCCGAAGGGCGGAGTCTCCTTCGGGAGGTAAATTCGGCCCAGAACCCGTTTATACGGGTTCAAATGGGTTATTTTTTGGCCGAGCCTAATGGCTCGGGAATGCCCACGTTAAAAAGGCCTTGTGCCACATGACACCCTCGTGGGGGTGACTGAATATCGTCAATAGTTCAGGTCGAAGTCAGTCGTTCACCTCTGAACTGACTGTTCGGTTTAACTCTCTTCCTACGGGCGGGAGGAACCCGAAGGAGGCTACGCCGAAGGGCGGAGTCTCCTTCGGGGAGGTTATCTCGGCCCAGAACCCGTTTATACGGGTTCAAATGGGCTATTTTTGGCCGAGCCTAATGGCTCGGGAATGCCCACGTTAAAAAGGCCTTGTGCCACATGACACCCTCGTGGGGGTGACTGAATATCGTCAATAGTTCAGGTCGAAGTCAGTCGTTCATCTCTGAACTGACTGTTCGGTTTAACTCTCTTCCTACGGGCGGGAGGAACCCGAAGGAGGCTACGCCGAAGGGCGGAGTCTCCTTCGGGAGGTAAACCGGCCCAGAACCCGTTTATACGGGTTCAAATGGGCTATTTTTTGGCCGAGCCTAATGGCTCGGGAATGCCCACGTTAAAAAGGCCTTGTGCCACATGACACCCTCGTGGGGGGGTGACTGAATATCGTCAATAGTTCAGGTCGAAGTCAGTCGTTCACCTCTGAACTGACTGTTCGGTTAAACTCTCTTCCTACGGGCGGGAGGAACCCGAAGGAGGCTACGCCGAAGGGCGGAGTCTCCTTCGGGGAGGTAAAACTCGGCCCAGAACCCGTTTATACGGGTTCAAATGGGCTATTTTTTGGCCGAGCCTAATGGCTCGGGAATGCCCACGTTAAAAAGGCCTTGTGCCACATGACACCCTCGTGGGGGGTGACTGAATATCGTCAATAGTTCAGGTCGAAGTCAGTCGTTCACCTCTGAACTGACTGTTCGGTTTAACTCTCTTCCTACGGGCGGGAGGAACCCGAAGGAGGCTACGCCGAAGGGCGGAGTCTCCTTCGGGGAGGTAAAACCGGCCCAGAACCCGTTTATACGGGTTCAAATGGGCTATTTTTTGGCCGAGCCTAATGGCTCGGGAATGCCCACGTTAAAAAGGCCTTGTGCCACATGACACCCTCGTGGGGGTGACTGAATATATCAATAGTTCAGGTCGTTCACGTTCACCTCTGAACTGACTGTTCGGTTTAACTCTCTTCCTACGGGGGGGAGGAACCCGAAGGAGGCTACGCCGAAGGGCGGAGTCTCCTTCGGGGAGGTAAAACCGGCCCAGAACCCGTTTATACGGGTTCAAATGGGCTATTTTTTGGCCGAGCCTAATGGCTCGGGAATGCCCACGTTAAAAAGGCCTTGTGCCACATGACACCCTCGTGGGGGGGGTGACTGAATATCGTCAATAGTTCAGGTCGAAGTCAGTCGTTCACCTCTGAACTGACTGTTCGGTTTAACTCTCTTCCTACGGGCGGGAGGAACCCGAAGGAGGCTACGCCGAAGGGCGGAGTCTCCTTCGGGGAGGTAAAACCGGCCCAGAACCCGTTTATACGGGTTCAAATGGGCTATTTTTTTGGCCGAGCCTAATGGCTCGGGAATGCCCACGTTAAAAAGGCCTTGTGCCACATGACACCCCTCGTGGGGGTGACTGAATATCGTCAATAGTTCAGGTCGAAGTCAGTCGTTCACCTCTGAACTGACTGTTCGGTTTAACTCTCTTCCTACGGGCGGGGAGGAACCCGAAGGAGGCTACGCCGAAGGGCGGAGTCTCCTTCGGGAGGTAAAACTCGGCCCAGAACCCGTTTATACGGGTTCAAATGGGCTACTTTTTTTGGCCGAGCCTAATGGCTCGGGAATGCCCACGTTAAAAAGGCCTTGTGCCACATGACACCCTCGTGGGGGGTGACTGAATATCGTCAATAGTCGAAGTCAGTCGTTCACCTCTGAACTGACTGTTCGGTTTAACTCTCTTCCTACGGGCGGGAGGAACCCGAAGGAGGCTACGCCGAAGGGCGGAGTCTCCTTCGGGAGAAAAAACCGGCCCAGAACCCGTTTATACGGGTTCAAATGGGCTATTTTTTGGCCGAGCCTAATGGCTCGGGAATGCCCACGTTAAAAAGGCCTTGTGCCACATGACACCCTCGTGGGGTGGGGTGACTGAATATCGTCAATATTTCAGGTCGAAGTCAGTCGTTCACCTCTGAAATGACTGTTCGGTTTAACTCTCTTCCTACGAGCGGGAGGAACCCGAAGGAGGCTACGCCGAAGGGCGGAGTCTCCTTCGGGAGGTAAACTCGGCCCAGAACCCGTTTATACGGGTTCAAATGGGCTATTTTTGGCCGAGCCTAATGGCTCGGGAATGCCCACGTTAAAAAGGCCTTGTGCCACATGACACCCTCGTGGGGGGGGGTGACTGAATATCGTCAATAGTTCAGGTCGAAGTCAGTCGTTCACCTCTGAACTGACTGTTCGGTTTAACTCTCTTCCTACGGGCGGGAGGAACCCGAAGGAGGCTACGCCGAAGGGCGGAGTCTCCTTCGGGGAGGTAAACTCGGCCCAGAACCCGTTTATACGGGTTCAAATGGGCTATTTTTGGCCGAGCCTAATGGCTCGGGAATGCCCACGTTAAAAAGGCCTTGTGCCACATGACACCCTCGTGGGGGGTGACTGAATATCGTCAATAGTTCAGGTCGAAGTCAGTCGTTCACCTCTGAAATGACTGTTCGGTTTAACTCTCTTCCTACGGGCGGGAGGAACCCGAAGGAGGCTACGCCGAAGGGCGGAGTCTCCTTCGGGGAGGTAAAACCGGCCCAGAACCCGTTTATACGGGTTCAAATGGGCTATTTTTTGGCCGAGCCTAATGGCTCGGGAATGCCCACGTTAAAAAAGGCCTTGTGCCACATGACACCCCCGTGGGTGGGGGGACTGAATATCGTGAATATTTCAGGTCGAAGTCAGTCGTTCACCTCTGAAATGACTGTTCGGTTTAACTCTCTTCCTACGGGCGGGAGGAACCCGAAGGAGGCTACGCCGAAGGGCGGAGTCTCCTTCGGGGAGGTAAAATCGGCCCAGAACCCGTTTATACGGGTTCAAATGGGTATATTTTTGGCCGAGCCTAATGGCTCGGGAATGCCCACGTTAAAAAGGCCTTGTGCCACATGACACCCCTCGTGGGGGGTGACTGAATATCGTCAATAGTTCAGGTCGAAGTCAGTCGTTCACCTCTGAACTGACTGTTCGGTTTAACTCTCTTCCTACGGGCGGGAGGAACCCGAAGGAGGCTACGCCGAAGGGCGGAGTCTCCTTCGTGGAGGTAAAACCGGCCCTGAACCCGTTTATACGGGTTCAAATGGGCTATTTTTTGGCTGAGCCTAATGGCTCGGGAATGCCCACGTTAAAAAGGCCTTGTGCTACATGACACCCTCGTGGGGGGGGACTGAATATCGTCAATAGTTCAGGTCTTGACCGGCAGATCGGTTGAACTCTCTGCCTTCGAAAAAGGCGACGCCGATGGGCGGATTCTCTTTCAGGGAGGTAAACCGACCCTGAACCCGTTTATACAGGTTCAATGGGCATATTTTTGGCCGAGCCCACGGGCTCGGAGATCCCACGGGCACGGAGATCCCACGTTAAAAAGACCTTGTGCCACATGACGCCCTCCTGGGGGGGTGACTGAATATCGTCAATAGTTCAAGTCGAGTCAAAAGTCGAGTCAGAGGCACTCCGAAACAGAGTCGCGTTCAGACAATTACTGCAAGACATTGGAATAGTGATACTGGTCGAGACTACATTGTTCTCTCTACTAAACCTGATTGTTCATACTAACACTTCTACTTCTCTGTATATATTCCTGTTTGTAATATATCTGTGTTATTCCATAACTGTTTTCGCGTTCTTCTTTATTGGTTCTACCTTGGACTATCACCTCGGTACAAGGAACCGGACCATAACAGAACGTCTGGCTAACAGGTGGTTTCCAAGAATAACGAGAATGCAATTATGATCACTATCTGGAGGAATTCTTTCAATAATAAATCGTCTTTTCTAGTCCGGTACACATTAATTTTACTGTTTAAAAACTCGTACGTCAACTTAAACATGTATAACCGCTGAAATGAAGTTCATAGTAACAGAGATAATTACGGTTGAAAATTTGCTATTATAGCGATTTTTTAATCATAGTTTAGATGTGGCATAAGGCAGAAAGTATGGGGCACTCAGTGAGAATCGAACTCATTATTCAGTCGTAATGGATCTAGCAAGACAAATACGCTGAACAATGTACCACGTCGAAGTGCCTCACCCCAATATGTTATCATAATTGCTTATAAACCCAGTGTTTTGCGTCTTGGAGGCGGACATATAAATCAGCTGACATAGGCATTTAAATGTTGCCTACTTTAGGAAATATACAGGTAAATGAGCTTTGTCATGCAGTAGGGATCTCCGTGACGAAACGTTTTAAGCATGACTGGTTTTAGGTATTTTCCCAAGATTAAAAAGTGCAAGGGGGAATTTTGCTGGGGACTATATTTCTTTCTGTTGACATAGCATATGGACATTAATTGCACTGATTAATAACAGGGCAGTCTAGTCAAGAAAGTGTATCAATCAAAATAAGGTTTATATTAATGGAACACACACACCCACACGTAACACACGGCAAACACACACAGACTCATATATATATATATATATATATATATATATATATATATATATATATATATATATATATATATATATATACAAAATATAACAAACACAATATACTAACCATATATATCTGGGAGGAGTCTGAACATGACGATAGATGAACTTATCTACTCCTATAACGGCTGTATATGAGCAACGGTTACATATTGTGCTTATTAGTTTTTCATATATATATATATATATATATATATATATATATACATATATATATATATATATATATATATATATATATATATATATATATAATATATATAAAAAGACAAGAGAGAATTGAAAACGTTATGGTGGGGATTTTTAAAAATATATATTATATTTTATTTTCCATATATTTGTTAGACGCTTTTTGGGACTCGTGACCTTCATCAGGAGAAGAATGGTTATTTCCAGTTATTATTTAAGGGAATTATTTTTTTCCTTAGGTTTTCTTATGTCTAACCATTGTCTTTTGTGTGTCGTAGTAATCAAAATTCTTCTTGGACATGTAGAGAAAATGTTCCTCAGCTTAAGGGGTAATGAAACAATTAGGATTGGTCAGAGAAAGACGGAAGGTCTTTGTTTTTATCTTTTTATGGACACTTTATCTTTTTTAACTTTTCTCCATTTTTGTGTATTTTGTGTTTGTGAATTTGTTAGCATGTGTATACATATTCCTTCTCCATACATATATATTATTTTATTAAAAGGAGATAGTATATATACATACACTCAATTTGTATGGTGCATAGGGTCCGTGTGTACATGTGTTTATGGTCCGTTTAGTGTATTTTTGCCAGTATGTATGTATATATTCGTTCTCCATATATATTTTATGGTATGTGTGTGTGATCGGACTAATGTGTTCAGCCACTATGTGTGTGTGCTGTGTCCTTTGTTGCTGGTTTAAATTTACCTCTAATTTTTTTGTTTTATTTGTAGCTAAGAATATTTATATTGGTATAATTTTAAATTTACCTTCGTTGCATTTGTGGATGTGTTGTGTTTCCCGTTGGCTGGTAATTTAATGTTGATTTTGCGAAGGAAAACTCTGTCGTTTAGTGTTTGAATGATACCCATATAGGATTTGTTGCATTTTGTGCATTTTTGGAGTGGCGGTTTAAGGCTCTAGATGGGCAGCAAATTATATTTTCAAGTAATCGGGCATATACATAAAATTAGGCATTTGCACACACATACGTATATGTTTAGGAGTGTGGGTGACTTGGATGTTTGTTTGTGTGTGTGTGTGTGTGTGTGTGCATGCGCGCGTGCATTCCGCTGCAATATTCGCGAAGTGATGAAACCAACTAATTGACTCTTTATTTGTGAATGAATTTATTTCAAAGATTGCATACAAATCTCAGCGCACATAGTTCATTGGAAGTCGGTTCTCCGATTCGCATTTCGGAGCCTTTATACGTTACACCGCCCGCACATCCAAGCTTACAACACCTGGTATTCCCAAGCGGTCACCCATCTAGGTACTGACCAGACTCAACGTTGCTTAACTTGATTAACCATTCGGAGTTGTTATTCATTACACCACTCGCACATCGAAGATTACAGTACCTGGGATTCCCAAGCGGTCACCCATCTAGCTACTGACCAGACTCAACGTTGCTTAACTTGATTAACCATTCGGAGTTGTTATTCATTACACCACTCGCACATCGAAGATTACAGTACCTGGGATTCCCAAGCGGTCACCCACCTAGGTACTGACGTTGCTTAACTTCGGTGGTTATACGAAACTGGTGTTTTAACGTCATGTATCTGTAAGCCAATAATTTCCATCCGAGCGTAGAGTGAAGTAGCTGAAAAATCATACTCCGAGTTGACTCAAGCATTGTAAGTGAAATTGTGTAGTGGGAATTGCCCTGTATTGTTTTGCTAGCAGATAGTCACAAATGAATATGACCAAAGATTTCAGTGTACAGGTCTTCTTCAAAATTCATGTTAGAAATTGACATAAAATAGTCGCAAACACTTGTGACCGAAGATGTCAGTGTACAGGTCTTGTTCCAAACCCTTGTACGAAATTGACATGAAATAATCACAAATATTTGTGACCGAAGATTTCGATGAACAGGTCTTGTTCCAAACTCTTCGTCACACCATTTGATTATGCACACTCTCCCATTAGTTTTAACTATTTCCCAAACAAGCAATATGGCTTTAGTTTCTCCAGATCAATTGATTATGTACTGACTATATTTGTGGAAAAAAGTTTGTCAGGCTCTCGTTAAAAACGGTGAAGAACTGGTTGGTAACAATAACACCAATAACTTCTCCCTTTTGAGGATTGACGCATTAATCCATTACAAATACGCGACTCACAAATTCCAACACTGTAATCTGCCACGCTAGACACAATTTCCGCCCAACTGCCTCTTGGCCTCTGTTTATCGACCCCAGAGCCAATAGAGCTTTTTTTGTACACCCGGGCGCCTGAATCAAACCGCGTGTTCCACATCACGCTTAAGCCGTGTTTTCTGCATTCCGAAGGACGCGAGTTCGATCCAGGCAGACAGGCAGGCAAGACACAACCGGGTTCTCATCTTCTGTTGAACCAGTAAGTTATTATTCCTACTACACATCCCGAAAGCCTTTGACAGAGTCAGACATTCAGATTTTCTCCACAAGTTGAAAAGTTACGGTGTCTCCGGACACTTTTTTTGAACTGGTCCAGTATTTTCTATCAGATCGTGAAATGAGAGTTATCCTGAACGGCTCCTGGTCTAGATACTTTCCTACTAACGCAGGTGTCCCCCAGGGTTTCATACTTGGTACTACACTATTTTAAATATTTATCTTCCTGATAACATCAGCTCTCAACTTGGTATCTTTGCCGACGACACAACAATTTACTCCTGCCTTAATAGTAATGCCTATCAGTATGAGAAGATTAAATTGGCAACCGACGACAAAAACAACCTCAAGTTCGTAGTTAACTGGGGGAAAAAGATAGCATGTTAATTTTAACGCTACCAAAACTTGACTTCTCTCCATTAATCATCTGACAGACTCCTCTCTGCCTTCTATCAGCATGGCTGATGCTAACCTTCAGGAAAGTGACTCGTTGTGCCTTCTTTTGCTCACATTCTCAGCTGACATGAAGAGGAAAGGCTATATTAAATCCATTGCTATGTCAGCTGCTAAGAAAGTTGGTCCACTGAGTCGGGTAAGACAATTTTTCTCAGCAGAAACTATCTTACATATATATAAGGCTACCATTCGTCCATGCTTAGAATATTGTTGTCATATATGGTCTAGTTCCCCTGCTACATACCTTGAGTTCCTTCATAAGATCCATAGAAGAATCAGCAATATTATTGGTCCTGATCTGGTGGCTCAGCTCCAGTCACTTTCCCACCGCTGTAAGGTTGCCTCTCTGTGTCTTTTCTATAAATACTTTCATGGTAATTTTTCAAATGGGCTCTTTTGAATTTAAGCGCAGCACTAGATTGGCGTCCTCATCAATTTACAGTTCAGCTGGTTAGACGTAGCCGTAAATGCTATGCGAACAGTTTCTTTTCTCGCATTTCTCTCTTGTGGAGCTCCCATCCGGCTCCTTGCTTTCCAGCCAATATTAATCTGCAAAAAATTAAATGCATTGTCAATCGCTATCTACTGTTCATCCGATAACTCTCTTCTCTTTCTGCTCATTATTAATGCTTCTGTTCCTAATTCTTTCACACTGATAACACCTTGTGTCTTGGTGGCATTACTGCCTTGCTTGAAGTGGTTCCGATTTAGAAAAAATAAAATATGGTCTGTTCAGTATAGTTGCAGTATTAGCTATATGTTGGTTACGTGGTTGTCGAAGAAGCAAAAGTGAGCAAGCATTTGCAACAGGGATTAGCTAGCCGCTCGGGCAGATAGGCATACTAAGAAATGAGCGGTCAGCCATTACGTACGAGGGCAGGGCCCATTTAACGAATGGCTGACCAGGAAATCTTGCATTGGGCATTAGAAAAAATACCCAATAAAATAAATTCAAATAGAAATAATCATTACACAAGGAAACAAGTTGCCTAAGTCGATGGAAAAAAGGTGTGGGTTATTAACGAAGGAAAAGACGTGATTGAACTGATTTCCAACAATAAATTCTCACAGTAGGCTGAAGTTTGGCGAAGAAAGAAATACTTTTATTTCATTTGAATATCGCCATCAGGAAAATTTCCCAATATTGTTCGTTCAAGCGGATAGCTGCAAAGGTGATGACAGCCGAGACAAAAAGGATCGATATAACCACCATTTTAATCTCTTGCTTATAATACAAAATAAAATTCTCCCTATTGCATAAAGCATATATTAAATAATTGATTTAATAATAATAATAATAATGATGATGGTAATAAATATATAAGGATATCTCCCGTCGTTTTTGACGCATGAGGCTTCAGCCGCAGAGTTTTTAAAATCAAGAGTCAGATTATCAGACACATATTTGATTATAGGGATACAGCAGTTTTGAATATCCTTTTCATAGACTGGTTGCCAACCAAGATTAAATATCCCAATCTAAGTAGGAGGAGATGGATTCAAATTTTTCCAAGGTTATTTGTCCGTAAGTGAATGTAATAAACTCGACTGAAAAATGAACTCGACGTGTTCTCATTCCGAACTGGTAGCCATGACGCTCAAAGCAAGGTTGTGTTATGGCCCCTGTTCTTTTTGCCCTCTACTTTTCTGTCATGCTGAAACATGCATTTGCATGAGTGGAAGACGGCGTTAAACTTCAGTTTAGAACAAGTGGGGGCCTTTTCAATCACCAGAGATTCAAAGCCAAAACTCTGACAAGTATCAGCATAATTCGTGAACTTCTGTCTGCATATGATGCTGCGCTTGTAGCAACTTCTTTTGTAGAAGCTAAACACCTGATGGACAAGCTCTCTGCAAAGCATTCGGTCTTGCCATCAGCATCTCAAAAACAGAAGTTGTTCACCAGCCTGCACCTACATCCAGGCAAGTGCGAGGCGTGAAACAAAACCCTCCTGCTCACAGGTTCCCTGATATACCGATTCGTGTTGACGAAAATGACCTCAAGTATGTGAAGAATTTTAACTACCAAGGCAGTAAAGTGAATGCAATTATGGAACTCTGGATGACGAAATTGAATGAATAGAATAAAAAAAGCGGCTAAAGCGTTTGAAAACTACGTCACCGTCTTTGAAATGACAGGGGTATTCGTCTTGCGACAAAAATCCACGTGTACAAAGCAGTTGTCCTCACTACTCTTTTGTATGGATCAGAGGCCTGGACCCAAATCGTAAGCAGATTCAGCAGTTAGATGTCTTTTCAAAAAGGATGTCTCCGAGCAATCTGTGGACTAACCCTGCAGGACAAAAAATCCAATGCCGACCTTCTAACGATGTGTAACATTGACGGAATTGAGAGCTTCCTCATGAGGGCACAGTTACGATGGGCCGGTCATGTTGTACGGATGCAAGATGGTAGAATTCCAAAGATTCTCATGTACAGCCAGCTTGAAGGTGGTCAACGGAATGTTAGCCGACCCTTGCTCAGGTTTAAAGATAAGCTGAAAAGTAACCTTGCAGCTGCAAATATTGCACACACTGATTTGGAGAATACTGCTTTGGATCGCAAATCTTGGAAAAGTGTAACTTACACTGGAATCAGGAATTTTTCGGCGGCAAGCGTTGTCAAGCTCCATGAAGCAAGAGAAAGAAAAAAAGCCTCAGAGGGTGCCAGAGAATTGCACCCTCTTTGCTCACACGCTTGCCCAATCTGTGATTTTCTTTGCAAGTCATTAGCAGGTCTGAAATGTCACTCTAAATTCAAACATAAAGGTCATTAAAAAGTTGTCGGAACCTCATACGTCGAAATCGACGGGAGAGTCCATCATATTATTATTATTATTTCAAACATTATTATAATTGAAAACTCGTATTTGAAATAGACGTCCTATTTTTATTTATTAATTAAAAAGTGTGTAATAACGCATGCCGGGTTAAATGTTAATTTCCCTACAAAGGGAGATCGATCGCTACTGGAGGGCGTTTTCTTTACTCAGATTTCGTGAAAGCACATATTAATATAATAAAAAAAAGGAACATCTATTTCAAATAAGGAGTACCCATTATAAAAAAAGTTGAAATAGTAAAAATAAAAATAAAGTTAAATTAAAAATAAATCCATATAAAATATATATATTGGAGACACGGTGGCGTAATGGATAGCGGCTTGGATTGAGGAATCGGAGAGCCGAGTTCAAATTCCAGTCGAATCCATTACATTCACTTACGTGCCTTGGGAAAGGTATGAATCCTTTCCTTCTCCCTCCAGCTATGGGTAAATAGCAGAGCAGACTGGGTTCTATAGCCTTGGATGGCAACTGGTCTAGGAGAAAGAAAAACTCTGAATTCAAAATATGCCGAGGGTCGTTTAGTGCACCATGTCTCTGAATTCGGCCTTTCAAAAAGTGTGGCTGGTCCTGCACGAAACCTTCACCACTATAATCAAATCTCATGTGCTGTTGTCGGGCTGTCGGTTTCCTGGGAACTGATCTGCTTGACCCTATTTACATGAATGACACAACTATTTTGTCAAAAAAGAATGAATTTATAAATATTCTTAGAAACTAATATTAGGAATGTATGTCCTTATAAAACTCAGAAAATTTTAAAATAAGTTATTCCAAAATTCGCTTGAAAATGAAACAGGACTTGAGACTTTAATTCTATAATTTGGAGTTTTTAGTTTCTGTTATTAAAACGTAGTAATTCCTGTGTAGCGATGGAACCATATTTTTAAATTAGTAAATTTATAATATTTATGCTCTGTAGATTTGCATTGGACACTGTTTTGTAAAAATAAAAATAATTAATAAGGACAGCAGATTATATATCTTACTGTTCTTTCTCTTTATTATCAAAGTCGAGATTATTTAAGTCCTAATCAAAGCCGAGATTATTTAAGAAAAAAAAACCCGAAAATCTTTAAATTTATAAATTGAAAACAAAAATGCCGTAAGAATTTTTTTACCGTTAACAATAATTTAAAAAAAAAAATCCAGACGACATGCATTGAACGGATGTCAGTTTTCATTGAAAAATACATCCCTACCCCTTACCAATAGTAGCTAATAATTGATACAATTATACTGACATAAGGAATACCTAGATATCCCTTGTCCAATTCAAGTAGAATATTCTGTAACCATGGAAACGCGATTTTAGCTGTGTCTTTAAAACCCAGTAATTTTTAAAAGTTACTCCAAAATTCGCTTGAG
>CAHIKZ030001865.1:170000-190000 GCA_903632075.3 Acanthosepion pharaonis
TTTAAGAGAAAACAATTTAAATTTTAAAACTGAAGAGAATATATCAATTCAAATATATATATATTTTTAAAGATAGATTATATAGATAAAGACAGACAGACAGATAAAATGGGTCAGACAAAAAGAAATTTTTGCGCAAATCAATTTAAGGAAATTGACAGGTGAAATATGAACACTAAAACAAACAAAAAATTTGAAAATGAATTTTTAAGCAAATTAAAAACTGAAATTATTTTTTTTTTTTAAAATTTTTTTACAAAAAAAACTAAAACAAAAATTGGATTTGAACAAAGAGGAAAAATTCAGTTGATTGACAAAAATAAGATTTTTATTATATTAGATAGATAGATAGATAAATGTTTAGAAGAATAAGATAGATAGATAATGGAACATAAATGTAAAAAGAAAAGAGATGAAAAAAAAAGAAAATATTAATAAAAAAAGAACATTTTTTTTATGGAAAAAATAATATATTGAATAAAATATAAATATATATATATATATATATATATATATATATATATATATTTATATTTCATTAGAGAAATTGAAAATAAAGACAGAGAGAGATTATAATTTGGAAGTCTAAATTTAATTGAAAATGAACATAAAGAACCAAAGATTAAAATAAATTAAAAAATTTTTTTCAATTAAAAAATAAATTAAATAAAAGAATTTGAAAGAGAAAGAGAGAGAGAGAGAGAGAGAAATGAGAAAATAAAGATTTTCATAGATTAAGGAGATAAATCATTTTTCAAGATTTTATATGAAAAGATGGATATGATCAAAGAAAAAATCAATTTGAGGAGAGGAGAAAAGAAAATTAAATAGATGAAGATTATAGAAGATAGATAGATATAGAAATAATTTGAGAGAGAAATTATATTAGGATTTTTTAAAAATATTTGCATTAATTAAAACGAATCAGATATTAAATAAAAAATAAGGAAAAACAATTGGGGATTTAAAAAACAATTATTCCTCCCATTCAAATTTTGAATGTTTTAAAACATTTCAGTTTTTTAATTTTTTTTTTTACAAAACATGGGATTTTTTAAACATGGAATTTTAACATCATTCTCATTTTTTTTAATGAATAATATAGTGTTTAAAACAAAAATTTGCCACCAAATGACAGAATGATTTGAAATGAACCAAAATCTTTTTCAGTATTTTCACCAAAATCCCCTATCATATTATCTATATATCTATTATATATAAATCTCATTATAAAATAGAACTCAAATGAATTATTTCATCCTCAAACTTTAAAATTCAAATAAAATTGGTAAAAAAATAAAAAATTGAATACAATTTACCGAGTTTTAGGCTTTGGATGATTTCATTTAGATGCGTATCAATCTTGATGGGTTATGTAATGCCTAAATCTAAATACTTTGAACAATTTTATTTTTAAAATTTAATGTTATATACATATGTACTATTTTAATTGTAGGGATGTTGTTCTGATCTTTATATTTTTTATTTTATTTATTTTGTTGGTTTTGCACGCTCCAGAATTCTTCAGGTCATTGGGACGGTCAATGTTTAAATTTTTGAAAACATGAAAGATGTGAAAAAATTTATCAATAAGTCATCAATGAAAAATGACTTTGATGAAATTTATATCATAATGTGTTAAAGTTAAAAGTTCAAATAAAAAAAAAAAAAAAAAAACATTATGTAAATATTTATGGTCATATAAAAAAAAATTTTAATTTTCAAATATGAAAGTCCAATTTGCAAAAAAAAAATTATTTAAAAAAAAAATCTCAAATTGTAGAAACATAAATTTTTATTTTTTGAAAAAAAAAAAAGAAATTTATTTGATATAAATAGTTTTTTTTTTTTTTATATATTTTGAAAATGATCAACTTAATCAATATATATATATATATATATATATACAAAAATAAAAAAAAAAAAAAAAAAAAATATGGAGGACAAAGTATTTTGCATGTAAATAAATTTTTGTATATATATGGATTTGCAATGAATATATTCTTGATTTATATATAAGAAGAAATTTAAAAAAATATTTAATATACCCCTGAAATTTAAAATAATTAAACCTAAACTTTAATTAAAAAAGAAAAAAATTTAAATAAAATCGAATAAAAAAAAATTAAAATAAGTTATAAAAAAAAAATGGACTTAAAAAAAATATTACATTTTATATTGCAAAACAATATTAAAAATTAAAAAACAAAAAAACAAAAAAAAAAAAAAAAAAAATTTTTTTAAATAATAACATTATAAATGTGAAATAAATATAGTTTTTAACTTATAATAAAAAATAAACTATTTGTTTAAAAAAATGAAATATTTAAATTGATAGCAACATTCAAATTTTTTTGAAAACACAAATTTTCTATTAATTATTACATTAAAATTATTGAGACACCATAAATTATATATAAAAATAAAAAATTTTATAAAATACTTTCTATTCATTTAAAAATATTTTAAATTTTTTTTTTTTAAACATCAAATTATATATATATATACATATTTCAATATATGAGGAAAAACATCTTAAAATATAAATTTAAAAAATAGGTCAAGGTTTTGGTCCTCCTCATCCCATATATATAAAAATTTGAGATGAGATAAAAAAATTAATATTTATATTATAAATTTAATGTCTCTTTTTTAATTTTTTACATTCTCTGTTAAATTAAAAAAACATGGATAACTACCCATCAATTTTAAATTTTTTTTCGTATAATGGCATTTTTTTTTAAAATATGTTTATAAAAATCCTTTAAAAAGAATGTTGGTGAAATAAATTATTACAATAATAAGATAAATTTTACATTTTTCATATATATATATATATATATATATATATATATATATATATATATAGTTGAACTTAAAAGAACAATGTTAAAAAATAGATTATCAAAAAAATTTAAAAAGAACTAAAATTAAAAAATCATTGAAGGCAATAAAATTATAAACAATTTTTTTCTTTTTAATCTTCAAAGTCCATAAAAGAACCATCAAAAGAATAATATATATAAAAAGAAAATTTTCCAAATCGTGTTACATCAAAATTATAAAACCCCACAAAATGTTTAATATATCGATAAAAAAAAAAAAAAATTAAAAAACTAAAACTGATTTTAAGACATTTTTTTTTTGAGAAGGACATGTTTCAGCAATGACATTTATCAAAAAAAAAATGAAAAAAACTTGAAAATGTAAAATTATTCAGTCAAAACAGCTCGGGCATTGTTTTGTGTCAGACCTAACTGACTAGAAACTTAGAAGAGAAAGAAGATAATAATTGAATAATAATAATAATATGATAATAATATATATATAATAATATATATATATAATATAATAATAATATATATATTTGAACTTTATTTCAATCCTTCATGAGCTTGCGATCCTTGGCTATGATCAATTAATGATGAATATGTCATTTTTGTTTATGCTCAATTTCATCACGATACTTCTGTTAAGCTTGGAGTGTAATTATACATCATCCTTGCTCAAAGTAGAGTCCAATAGTGTTATAAAAATCTTGGAAAAATCCAGTAAGATATTTTTAATCATTTCTAAGTTACAACAGTTCAAATCTTATTCTAACAATTGGACAATTTTGCTGTTACACGATTTGGACAATTTTGTTGTTACACCCGTTATATGAATGCATTATTATTTTACAATTTTCTTTGGGGAACAAAATGTTGCATTCTTTAAAATGTGGGTCGGCTAAACTAAATCCCTGCACGTCAAATGTAAAAAATAATTTTCTTATTAGGCCTCTTGAAATTGAACGTGGGAGAATTTCATAATATTTACTCTTTCGAGTGAAGGATTTATTGGAAGTCTGTTACGATAGAAAATGTTTGCCGCACAACAGGCATTTAGAACACAGCTGAATTCCAATTTTCATTTTTTCCAACTACTGATTACCATCAAAATGCATAAAATCTATTACTTCTGAATGCCGTGTGCCTTCAGAGCGTAGGTGATCACGGCTCTCCTCAGTGTCCTTCTCGGGAACGACAATGTAGCTGATTGTCATTGATTTCTACCCGGTTTTGAACTGTCTTTCTCTTAGATTGGCTATCAGCCAAGGTTAGACGGACCACCAGTCTGCCTTGATAGTTAATCCAGCTCTGGGGTTTGCGACGCGAGAAGAAAATTGATCCATGTAAATTTTTAGTAAGAAGTGAACGCAAAAAAGTTACAGGTCGGAGTTTGAAATTAAACAACGTCGGTTCCGCTTTGGGGACTGATCACAGTTACATTGTCCTAACGCCCGTTACGTTCTTTATAGTGGGGACTGGCGAAACTGAAGCTTTGAGCGCCATGTGTAAAAAAAAAAAATAATAAAAAAATCACCGTTTCTTATTGAAACTCTTGAAAGTGAAACGTGAGAAAATTTCATAAGATTTACTGTCTTCCTAGTAAAGGATTTATTGGAAGTCAGTTACGACAGAAAATGTTTGCCACACAACAAGTTTTTAGAAAACAGTTAAATATGTTTAATGTTTGAAGATAAGAGTTCTTAATCCGTTCCTTTGTGCGTAAATCTTAAACTAGCGAAATTGCTTTGTGTGTCAGCTTTCCAAGGATTTGCTTTCCGATTTTGTCATAAAACACGACTTTTTTTATTTAAGTATATACATGTTTTAGATAAATATCTAAATAAAATTTCATAAAAGAAAATGATTGGTAAATAAAGCAATTAAATTTTTAAATACGTATATTCGAGAATATTTTATCTGAAGCAGTTTCATTATAATTATTTTATTCATATTATTGCCGACTTTACACCAAAGCTTTGGTTGATGAACTTTTTCATTATTACTATGATTTTATTACTATTAAAAAAAACAAACATATTGTTTTTTTTTTATAAATATCACACTCTGAATTGATAGACATTTCATTACTAAAAGTATGACTAATTCTACAATTTATTATTCTAGATTTTATCGAGATTGATACACACTACATAATGATGTAGACCACCAACAGTTTAACATAAAATACCAACTAATCCATATAGAAGTATATACGTAGATATATCCATATATAAGTATATGGTAGATAAATATCGAAATAAAAATAAGAAAACGATTCGTAAATAATGCATAAAGCTTTTATACGTATATCTGGAATAATTTAAGCATTTTGATTAGAATTATTTTATTAAGGGATTTAGCAATATTTCCGTTTTTATTTGGTCAACATTACTTAATATATTTTACTATTTTATACTAACATTATAGGATATTTTTTTACTTAGAATTTGATATGATACACTCTACACTATTATTATTATTGTTATTGTTATTATTATTTGTGTATGTTATGTTTCCTGCTTTGTGTCGTGTAGAGCCGGGTCCAAACTATAGTCCTTAGGCTCTATAAGAGAATTGTCATTTAATTGACAACACTTTTCTTAGTATATGGGAGTTTCCTAGTAGGACGATCTTCTGGTAACTTGTATGTTGATATCTTTAGTAAAAGTGTTCATTCCTTTTTTCACGAGGCCCAGAGCTTCGATTACTATTGGTACAGTCTCAGTCTTTATTCTTCACATCCTGTTAATCAGTGCCTCCTTATTGATATGGCAGTCCCTGCCATATCAATAAAGAGACACTTTTTGTCTTTTCCGAAGTCTGAGCGATTAACGTTAATTGTTTTGTCTGCATGTATTGTGAAGTTCCTTAAACAATTCTTACAGGTCCTATCTCCGAAACCGGGTCTGGGTGGTGTTCATACCAATTTCTTGCAGTTTCCGTAGAAGTTTTAGATTTTCCAGTGTTGATATTATTATTATTATTATTATTATTATTATTATTATTATTATACACATTTCCTTCTGGGACCCAACCAGAGACCAAATGTTAGAAATGGTTTAGTGACATTTTCCACGGAAACTTTTTTTGTAAAAAATAAAACAAAAAATCCCTTAAGATAACAACAAAGTTGCAATATGAGCTCTGGTAAAAACATAATACCCAAAAATTCGTGCACAGATGTACACATGGCACAGTGGATAAAGGCATTGGTTAGATCCTGTGACAGAGCGTGAGTTCATTACCCGGTTAAGGCAGTGGAGAACTGACATCCATTAAGCATCGCACAATCTACCCCAGTGAGCGAATAAAGGGTTCAGTTCAACATTCCAACCACCTGAAGAAGGCCATAATACCTCATCTCAGAAATATAGACGTATAATTCTTTGTATTTCTTTAAGGTATGGGCGACCAGGAATTCCTTCAGTGTGTCTATGGGAATCTTTTTCTAATCAATCCGAGAGCTCCAACTAAATACGCCACATTTCTAGTTTTCCATTTCAAGATACTTGTATTTTGATATTTTTTCCTTATCTTCAAGTACACATCACAATCTGAAGTGACTGCCATATCAATAAGAAAGCGTATTCTTCATTATTCCTGTGGTTTTTGACCACAATGTCTGACGTATTAGCTTTGATTGTTCTGTTTGTAAGTCCCATAAAATTGTTGCGGCTCCTGTCTCTGTAACCGGGTCTGTGTGATATTATATACTTATTTATCAGTTCCTACGATGCGTCGTAACGCGATTTTCCGTGTAAATCTGAAAGTAACCGCGATTTTCCGTGAAAAGGACTTACGTCACTCACCTATGATAATGAAAATTTAAAAAAAAATCAACGGCTTTGTTCTTAATAACCGTTACATATGAAGTTACAGTAGACACTTTCAAATTTCCAAATCTTTAATGAAAACTAGGAAGGAGACAAAGGAATTCTAGATACCAAACCGAAGTCACATTCGTTCGGGACATGAGAGGCGGTCGGAATTATGGAGCAAAACAATAAACAATATGAACTTTATCCACAATTCAGAGATCAATACTCAACCCCATACATATACACATACATACACACACACACACACACACACATAATATATATATATATATATATATATATATATATATATATATAGGAATCCCTCGGTTAATCGGTTAATAATTTTTCTTTTTGATTAGTGCGCTAAAATTTTGTATACCAAGATTCGATTAGCGTGGTAAAACATTCTTCAGTTTAACCCTAGTAATTGAAAATTGATTTTTTTTCTAATTACCGATTACTTAAAAATTTTCTGAAATTAAAAAATTCTGTATGTCAAGTATTACGTTATCTTAGTAGTGTTAGAAAATGAACGGTTATAAATAAATAGATTTTAAATATAAGTCGATAATAAAAATTATATATCTCTATTTGTCTCTATTCGCGTTTTTTTAAAAAAATATTTAGACTTTTTTTTCACATTTATTTTAACGGTCGTAAAAGGAAATTTCTGATTTTTTTTTACAAAAATGGAAGATTTTTTTGGGACAGAAATTTATATTCATTAAAAAATGTAAATGCTGTATGCATTTACTATGGAAAAAACATCAGAAATCATTTCCTATATGTTATATTCGATTAATGGGTTATATTCGATTAATGGGTTATATTCGATTAATGGGTATCTTCTAATGTAAACGTTAACCACACCAATCAAGGGATCCCTGTATATATATATATATATATATATATATATATAGGGGTTGGACTAAATAATTGGAACTCTTGTTAAATTCAAAGAAAATTTATTTAATATGGAGTTGGTCCTCCTTTAGCCTCACAGACAGCTTTAATACGTCTTGGAATGGAATCATACATCTTCCTGACTTGATCCAGAGGAATTTTCAGTCATTCTTCCATTAAAACCTTCTCCAGCTCTTTATAACTCGACGGTGGAGGATAGCGGCTCCTAACTTGTTGCTCCAAAATGCACCAGAAATGTTCAATAATATTGATATCTTGAGATTGGAGAGGCCACTCAATGTGTTCTAGCTCACTTTCATGCTCTTCATACCTAAAACTGACCACCCGAGCATGTATTGGAACATTATCGTCTTGATGCAGTCACCACCAGGGAATAAAGTCTTGGTCATTGGATGAACAGGATCTCCCAAAATGTTCAGGTAATCTTTGCTGTTGATTCTACCATGCAGGGCACTATTGAACTGAGGCATGTCCATAATATTGCGGCCCAAACTATTAATGATCCACCTCCATGCTTCACTGTTGGAAGAGAAAAAAACTGGACTTGTTTGAGAATATGACTTGCTTCCATTGGTCTGCAGACCAAGCATTTGATTTTTACATTTTTCTTCAACCTTTTTTGAATGTTGCGAGTGGAGAGAAGAGGTTTCTTCACAGCGGCTCTTCCGTGATATATAGCCTTATGAATATTTCACAGTGAACAGTTTTAGTAGAAACTGAACTATTCAGATGGTTATTCAACTCAAGCAGTCAACATACGCATTAGTCCGATGATTTTTGCCACATTGCGTTTCAATGCAGTCCTTGTCAGTAAGTTTGCAAGTCCGGTCGGAATTGCTACGGTTGCTAGAGGTCTTGCCCTGTTTCTCGAATTGCATCAGTGTTCTTGATATGGTAGCTCTTGAAAAACCAAACATTTCAGACACTTTAGTGATCGAGGTTCCTGATATGCGAGGCTCCAACAATTTGCTGTTTTTCGAACTCGCAACTGTTCCAATTATTTTGTCCAACCCATATATATATATATATATATATATATATATATATATAATTTGGGGTATTCGACTGGATACAAAAATTTTGGTTTACAGAGCTGTTGTACTTGATTAAATGCTTTTGTACGGCTCAGATAGAAATGGACTCCATACAGGTACCATATACGCCAGCTGGATGTTTTTCCAAAAAATTGTCTGCGTGTAATCTGTGGAGTTAACCTTCAAGATAGGACTGTTTAACAGGTGTAATATTTGAGAACTCGAGACTTTTATCATACAGTCTCAGTTACGCTGGACTGGTCAAGTCTTGAGAATGTCTAATGACAGGATACTCAAGATTCTATTGTACAGTCAGGTAGATCAGAGCTACAGGAATGTGGGACGCCCATGGCGAAGATACAAAGGCAAGCTGAAAAGCAACTGTCAGCTGTCAATATGACACATCACACCCTTGAGCGCTTAGCCTTGCAGCAGGTAGAATGGAGATCAACGTGCTTTAGTGGACTCAGCCGTTTTCAATCTACTTGTCTGAATCATCTTCAAGAAGCGAGAGCAAGATCTAAAAGGTCAGCCAATTTAACAGTGATCTCATCTCACAATCTTCACTCTTGCTCCATATGCGGCCTCTTTTGTAAATCATTAGTGGGACTTAAGTGCCACTTAAGATTATCGCAAAAAATTTCATAACTGAATCAATTAAGCTGTCAGATCCTCATACGTCGAAACCGACGGGAGAGTCCATTATATATATATATATATATATATATATATATATATATATATATATATATATATAAAAAATTTAGATGAATCGATAATGCCGGAAGGTCTTTCCTGATGCTATATTTATGAAAATAAAGATAAAAACCATACCATATCCCAAATTCTAAGCCTTGAAGTGAAATTGGGAAATTTAAAAGAAAATGTCGATAACTGTGCTAGCACGAAAACATATAGACTTCGTGACCGAAGTTTTCAGTGTGCTGGTATTGTTCAGATTGTTGATCATTGTAGATAACACACTCTCTCCCAAAAATTGTAATTAAGATCTGCTCAGCATAGTTGCAGTATATAACACTGTTTGGCTCTGTAGGTGTTGAAAAAAACACAAAAGTGCCTGAGCGATCATCTGCAACACTGTTGGAAGAAGGCAGTCAGGGTTGTAAGCTTCTTTGGGCTGCCTCCACATATAAACTATCCCTGAAGTTGGGAAAACAGAAAAACTGGCCTAATAAGGCGGGTATCTTCGAATACGTGTGGCTAGCTATTATTATTTATGGTGCAGTGTCAGTTCGTGACCTGGGAAGACCACTTTTTGACAAATTATATTTTCCTCAAGAATTCTTTGATGACTTCTCTTAATTCATGCAAGCGATTTGTATTTGAAACTGTATCTGGTGCATGTGAGTTTACCGCTAAAATTATGTCCCTGTGAAGTGTCTTGTTAAAATAGCGAGAGATCCACTTGACATTTCACAAACCTTACCACGTATATTGCGTTTAAAACGTTACTTGATATTGTATTTTTATCCGGTACTGTGATTTTATAAAAAAAACTTAGATAATATTCTAATATATCACAGATATCACAATTAAATATTCCCTGAAAATTATTTATTTATTTTTCTTTTATATATATTTTAATCTATATAATAAGAAATTAGAATTTTTAAAAAAAAGAATTACACATATTGGCAATTATTTTTCGCCAATCGCCTCTTTGCTTTTCTTGATCCCTTTATTTAAGTGCATCAAACTTAAACAAAGAGAAAAACATTAAAAGACATTTATTTATATATAAAAGTGAACATTGAAAAAAAATGATAGACAGGCTGTTTTTCAATGCTCTTAAAATTTAATGATTTATAAAATTTTTTTTTTTATTTACTTTCTTATATATAATATATATATTTGCATTAATATTTTTTAATTTGGATATAAAAGATTTATTTATTTTATATTTATTTCAGTAAAATCATTTTGCTTATTTTTTTATTTTTTTTTAAATTTTTATCTTAATAATATATAAATATTTTTATTTGCAGAAAAAAAAAAAAAAAAATAAAAATACAATGATAATGATTTTTTTAAAAATAAAAAATAAATGTTTAATGAAAGAAAACTAAATTTATATAATGATAATTTTATCAATGATAATGCATGACCTACATATATAAATAGTTGAGATAAAAACAAGAACTCGAGGCATGAAACAGCCTGTCGATTCTAATGTTGACTTCAAATGTTCACTTTATATTTACACAAACGCTCTATGTCCGATATTGAGCACTTTATCCCATAAATATTGCAAACATTAAAATATATTTCTGAATATATAAATATATATATATATATATATATATATATATATATATATATAAATAAATTATTAGTTAGAATGCGTAACATGAAGAGTAAATTTATAGCATTTTTTTTGATAGGATTATTTCTTTTTAGGTCACCTCACAATTTAACATTTAACAAGATGTATTGGGTTTATGGTTTTTGGCCCAATTTACCATGGGCAAAAAGAAAAAGAAAGGAAAGAGGGAAAGAAAAAAAAGAGACGAGACCCAAACGTGGATGATAAGTAGGACACCCACGACTAAGAGACAATGGATAAAGGATATTTTGATAAGTAACAAATGGCGAAAGAGTGTCATTACAATGGCAGGGAAATTCTGAGTGGATAAAGGAATCGTTGTGTTCTGGCGACGAGCTGTGTTATCGGGGATACATAAACAAACCGCTAATGGGGGAAAACATCTAATTAAGCAAACCACAGACCGACTAGCCAAAGAAAAAATCCAATTGAAAATGTTATTTTGATAATTGACAAAAAACAGGTGAACTACAGGGCTTTGGATAGATATGAAAAATTAATGTGTCAAAAAAGCCGCACACGAGGTGTCTAACTGACCGTTTTTTTTTTTTGACAAGACATCTTTGGCCTGCGATAATAAAATTATGTTATCAGAAATGTACAGAAAAAAAAATGAATGGAGACCAATGGAAATTTTTTTTTTTTCTTAGACGACGGTGATTGTGTTTATTTTTGTCAAAAAGACCACCCATTCTGATAATTAGCGATAATCTGACTGACGAAGTCCAGATGAGAACAAGAGTTATGACCACCACCGATCGCATTGTTCTGTTTGCGGCCAGAGAAAATGAGAACTGCGATTAAAAGAAAGAAAAAGGAAAAAAAAGATAATTTTTTTTTTTTAAGCAAGATATTTTTTTTTTTCCTGAAACAAAGCAAGTGCTGGGATCGCACACGCCCGGCTGGATATCATTGGCCGAGTGGTGATCACGTGACGCAAGGAGGGAAGCTGTCGCCGCCCATTTAGAGGATGGGTAAGTATGAGGTTGCTACGAAGAAGTGGGGAGGGCAGTTCACGCCCCTCTGAAGTATGGTGAGAAGGTGGGGTAAGAGAAGAAAAAAAAAATGGAAAAAGTGGAAAATTCCTAACCAAAAAAAAAGAAGTGGATATGTATTTAGAATTATCGAGGAAACCCCGACGCCGACAAACCCACCCCGGTTTTGGTCGGCGTCCATATAAAAAAAAGTCGCAGCGAGCAGAAAGAGTTCCAGCAGAGAGTTTCAGAGTTGAGTTCTAGTCCAGAGTTCCCAGAGTCAGTTCCAGTTGCTCAGTTGAAGCAAGCCTCGCATAGCTGACCAAGATTCGCGCAAATTCCGGACTCATCTTCAATCCAAGAACAATTATTTTGAAGAGCGACTTAGATCCAGACCACCAAAATAAGTTTTTTTTCGACTTTCGTCCGAAACACACAAAAAAAAAAACCAATTTTTAAAGAGCAAACAACTGAAGATGTTAAAACTCGCCTAAAAAAAACAACGTGTCACAATCCATAGAACGGGTCGGGAGATAGACGCAGTCCTATGTATCCAACAACTAGACATAAAGTTTGTTATTATTTTTTTTGATACCTTGAACTTTTTGAGTTATCATTTTATTTTATTTTTTATGCATATTTGTGCGATACCACCCCCATTTGAATTTGCATTACGGGCCCCAACGACTGATTGATTTCGTCTGCCTAAGATCAATTCACAACGTGGGTAGGAAGACTGGAGATCAACGCAGTTACTTTGGTAACCAGACGTTGGAAGCGAGTTCGAACCAGATTCCCATCCGAATCACCAAAAGGTTAGAACGTCACATTTGGGTGCCGCGACCGATACCAAGCCAGTTGGTCGTCACAGGACGAGACAACACGACTGACGCAACAGGCGGACGTCACGTTTGGAGCGGCGACACCCGAACGAAGCAGCGAGGAGCGAGCGAAGGCTGTGTTTAGGGACGTCACATGGTAATTAACTACTTTGGGGGAGAAGTTGATTTGATAATTTTAAAACGTCTTCAAAGGGTTGATAATATTAAAATTTATTAAATCAGGGGATAACCATTATTAAATGAATTCATGGTTTCTAAAACATCTACGGATAACACACAAAAGGTCCAAAACAGAGAAAAAATATAATTAATTAAAAACGGCAAAAAAAAAAAAAAAAGAAAGAAGAAATGATTTAATAACAAATTTCATTAAAAAATGTTAGAATAGAATGAAATTCCACAGCATATTTTTATTTGAATGTTTTTTTTTTTCAACGTTAATTCTAAATTGTCAACCACTTAATCCGAAAAAAGAAAAAATCAAGTGAAAAAGAATTTTGATCAAAAATAAAATTATGGCCTGAACGATAATTTCTATTGGTTAAATGAAAATTATATGAAATATTCGTTATCAAAATATTTTCAGTACTTTATATTGATAAAAAATAAAAATTCCAAAAAAAAATCACCAATGATATGATTCGCTGACACGGTAAAAATGCGCCAAATAGTAACCAAATGAAGAATAACGAAGGTGATTTTTTTTCAAAGAAATACTTTATAACTTTAGGATGCACGTAATTCTAATAAAACTAATTTTTTTTTTAAATTTAAATGTGACCTCAGTTCGCGATTTTCTTTAAGATTTTTTTATCTTTTATTCTGAAAAAGTTATTGATTTAATCTGTAAAAACAAAATTTAATGGTCTAGGTATATTGTTAAAAAATTTTTTGTTTAATTTGTTATTTAAAAAATTTTTTGTTTTCTTCTTTTTTTTTAAATTAGATTCTTAGAAAATTTAGAGATTTTTTCTTTTTGTTTCTTTTTTCTTTTTTTTTTTAAAACGTAATTTTTCTAAAGTAAATTCTGTTGAATGCTTGCTTATCAAAATTTTATTGTTTTTAAACTTTATAAATTTTTTTAAAAAAAATATTTTTTATTTATATATAATTTATTTTATTATCTATTTTTCCGTTTAAAATGAAAAAATAAAAGTCACTAATTTATTCTTCATAATTTAATTATATATAATTTTTTCTGACTTTTTTTTTTTTTTCTTTCTTCATGACAACCTTTCCTTATTTTTCTTTTATCTTTCTCTCTTTCTTTTTTCTTTCTTTCTTTCATCATAACTTCATATCACGTTTCAGAATCGAATTTTACAAAAATTTTTTTTCATAACATCCTTTTTATGTTAAATTTCTTTCTTTACTTTTAACAGTAAAAAGTTCTTTTCTGGAAAAAATACCGAAAATTATTTTTTTTCATGACATTCTTTTTCTTAGTTTTTAAAATTTCGATTTTCAATCCATCTTTTTTTTTTGAGAATGAAAATTTTCGTTTTCATATTCAGTTATATATTTTTTATAATTTTTCTTTTTTTTTCCGACTCTATTTGTTTTTCATTGTTAATTTTCTTTCTTTCTATTCGTTTTTCCAATTTTTCTAGTTTTAGTTTTTCTAAATTTGTTCAATTTGTGTATTTTTCAACGAACCTTTTTCTCTCTTCATCCTTTTTATGATTTTTTGTTTTTATTCATTGCACATTTTTTCTTTAATTTTCTTCTGATTTGCTTGAATAAAAATTCCATTACAAGACAATTGTTTTAATTCTTTCATTCAATTTCGGTAGATGTATAACGATTGAAATACAATTTTTTTTTTTTGTTTGTTTTTGTACTTTTCTAAAAAAAAAAAAAAATAAAAATTCTTTAAGACTTTCGTTAAAATTTTCTTAAACAATTTCTTTCTTTTCAATTTTATTTTTCAGTAATGATTCTTTCGATACTTGATTTATCTTCATAACTGTTACATTTCATTCTTTGGCAACGCCAAACTTTTTAATCATTCATATTCTTTTATTATTTTCAGATGCAATTTGGTTTCCTTTCTTTCTTTTCTTAGTCACTATCTGTCTTCATATATTAATTTCATTCTTTTCTGTCTTTTTTACTTTATTTTCATAATTAACATCCTTTTCCTTAATTTTAGTTTTCTTTCTTTAGGTTTTTTTGAATTTTCTTTTCTATCTTCATAATCCTTAATTTCAAATTTTTTCGAAACGGTTTTTTAGAAACATCTTTCTTCCTAACATCTTTTTTCTTACCTTTTTTACTTTCTTTTCTTTCTTATTTTTTTCTGATAGCTTTAATTCATTAAAAAAAAATTTAATTTCATTTTTTCTGGCTTTTCCTTTTTCTTTTCCCAAACATCCTTTTCTTACTTTTTTTTCTTTTTTTCTTTTCTTTCTTTTCTTTCATTTCTTCTTCATGCTTAATTTCATACTTTTTCTTTTTTTTTTTTTTTTTCTTTATTCCTAACATCCTTTTGTTTACAAAATAAGTCACTTTTCTTTTGCCGGTATCACCTCTTTGTTTCTTTCTTACATTCATTTCATAATTAAAATTTTCTTTTCTGGAACATTTTCCTGGAAATTCTTTCTTCCAACATCCTTTTGAAACTTTTAAAACAGAAGAATGAATATAAAACAAAATCTTAATTTTTTTCTTCGTAAACTTCATTAAATATTTTCACATTTTTTTGAATTGAAAAAAATCTTCATGACACTAGTTCTTTTGGGTTTTTCTGTTCTTTCGATTTCTTCAAGTATCGTTTCTTTCCTTCTTCTTAAAATTTCAAAGGACCTTCTTTCTGAATAACATCAATTTTCTTATTTCTATTTTCTAATATTTTCTTTCTTTTTTATTTGGGAAAAAGAGGAATTTCTTTTTAGCTTTTTATTTCTTTTTCTTTCTTTTCTTTCAACAAGCTTTTTTCTTTCTTCAAATGAGAATATTTCCAATTGTCTGATTCCATTTTCTTTTTTCTTCATAATATTTTGTATTATTATTTTCTTTTTTTTTATTTCTTTTATTCATTAAAGTTTCATTCCTTGACTCTATGCATTTCAGTTTTTTTCTGTTTCGTTTCTTCATGTCGTAAGTCCTTTCCTTATTTTTTCTTTTCCTCAAACTTTTCCTTTCTTTCTTTCTTTCTTTTTGATCTTCAAAAACTAAATTCAATCATTCTTTTGTTATTTCATTCCTTTTCTTTTATTGTTCCTAACATCTTTTTTTTTTTTATTTTCACTTTCTTCATAATCTCTTGTACCTTTTCTTTATTGCCTTTCTTGGTGAAAGGATTAAAATTCTTTTAACGAGTTTCATTTTTGATTTAAAAAAAAAAAAAAAAAACATTTTCAATCTATATAAATCCGTTTAAAAAATAAAAGAAATTAATAATTTACAAAATTTAAATTAAATTAAAAAACTATAACATTAAAAAATTAATGAACAGACATTTGATGAAAAAATTCTTTAACAACAATAAATTTCAACAATTTTACTTTCGTCAATCTTAGGTCAATGAATTTAATCCCGACAAAATTAAAAGGATCATTTTTTCGTATATATAGGAATATTCTTATAAAATTTTTTTGACGGGTTATTATTTTTTTCAAAGATGTCGATTGGTATTTTTGACAAATATATTGTGTATATATTTTTTTTTATACGTGAATTTCTATATAATATACATAAATAGAAACATACACCACAGTTAACATATTTCACGCTGTTTTTTTTATAATTACCCCAGACCTATGTTTAATATATCACCAAATGCACATGAAAAACAACAACGTCAAGATATTGATCAAAATTTATAAATCCAGCCAGTTTACTGATAATCGTTATTCGTTATCTGTATTGAAATATATTTAGAAGACGTGTTAAACCCAAAATTTGAAGAAAACAGATTTGTGGGCGACAACCATTTATTCTCTTGATAGAATGGATAGAATTGTCTGTATATAAGAAAGAATATAAACATTTTGTATGTAAACCAGATTCATATTGACATGTATGATAGTGTTACATTGTTTCCTTTTTAAAGAAGATAATTAAAAGAACGAAACGAGAAAAAAGAAAAGAATTAAATATAAGACGACGTTCAGTTGGGAAGACAGCAAAGTAACATAGATTCTTGCCTGAAAATGGACCAAATTTGGCATCTGGTTGTTAGGTCGGCAGAAAAAGTGTTTAGGTCCTCCCAAACTTTTTGTAAATGCATGGTGAGGTTCAGCCATGGTTGCAGATGGTGCTTGGCCATGATCATCCATTCTTTATCTTTTCTCATCATCATCATCTTCATCTTACGGCTTTCAGTATTCCTTATTGTCTCACCAATACTTTGATTGGTGTAGTTCATAATCTTGTCTTGAAATAGCTGAATTTCTTGATGCCATTCACTAGGGTTTATCAAGGGTTTTTTTATCGTGACACCAACACTAGAAATGGATTGCCAACCCAAGGCTCAGAAGAAACTCCATTCACACCTTTCCCCAAAGTTTTGAATTCAAAGATTTTCCTTCGAACTAGACCAGATTGCCATCCAAGGCTATAGAACCCAGTCTAGGATGATGCTATTTTACCCAGAGATTAGATCCGCTTGTCAGACTGAACACAATTGATCAGGATTACGTTGTACACCTTTGACCAAAATATTCATTCATTTCTGCTACAAGCTCAGACCTTCATTTATTTTGTTTCGTTGTCCATTATCATACCTGTAAATGTAAATGGCACAGTCACTCGTATCCAAGAATGCTAGTCTACTAGGTATTTAATTAATCCTCATTGCAGACATCTGCGCAGGCACATTTGTGTTTGTTCAAAACTTGTGATTTATACTCCAACTATGCCCAGCTGACCTTAGTTACAGTTTCAGGGAGAGAGGGCTTTAGCTAGCGTGATTAATATTCTGAACAAGGCCAGCACAATCAAACCCTCGGTCACGATGACTTGTGAATTCGTGCTAACACAGCCATCGACGGCTGCCAAGGGTTCCGTATACCCAGTTTCACTTACAAAGTTTGGGTCAGGTCATTGTATGGTTTTCGGGAACTTTCCAAAGGTGTCGTAGGCTGCGATCGCTTCTTCCTATCAGGCACTTTCCAAAGGTGTCGTAGGCTGCGATCGCTTCTTCCTATCAGGCACTTTCCAAAGGTGTCGCACGCTGGGACCGCCTCCTCCAGACCTTCCTAGCAGTTATTCTGAGATTCGAACCCGGTTCTCATGATCAGAAAGCGAACCTTCTCTCATACATAATCACATACATAAACAATGATTAACCATAATGTTTCTTGAATTTTGTAAACATTCGAAGAAACTAACGTTGATAGCATTTTAAACAATTGGCGATTTTCACTAAGGAAGATCATATGTGAAAACATCTTTTGTTTTTGAATCAGGAAACGTTCATATGCATTTTTTTTTCTCTAAAGGAGAAATATTTTCATTTTCAAATAAAGAATTAGAAATAAATCTCACGTAGTAACATGTAATTATCAAACTGTCTTCTGTGATGATGATATACCAAGACTTCAATTTTTAATTCTAAAAATAATATTTTCTAACAAATAATGTTTTCTTCCCATTTCTAAGGTATATATTTACGCCTATGGTTTTCTGTAGCGAAAATAGCTGAGGACTTTTAGTTCAAGTTGAACAGTATGTGTTTGAAGTACATTTTGGAGACTTCCGGTGAATGGTGCGGGGTCCTTCACGTTCAACATTTACGAGCCGAAAAATGTATTAATGAAACAAGTATGGAAATATGAACAGCAATCAAGACGACATAGCATAGAACTCCTCTGAATCGAGAAAAAACTCATCACATCGAGTTAATGTACTTCACTAGGCTAGACGAGATCAACACGATTAAGATGTTTTATCACGGCATTTCACAATTTAGCATATATATATATATATATATATGTGTGTGTGTGTGTGTGTGTATATATATATATATATATATATATATATATATATATATATATATATATATATATATAAGTGAACGGTGAAGTCAACACTCAGAGGCAAGAGGCTGTTTCATGCTAGGCGCAATCGTGAAAAAAACATATGTCGAATTAAAAAAACTAAAAAAAACATTAATTCTTTAGAAATATACGGGGGTAAGTCTAAAATTATGCACAATAATGCGGATAATTTTTTACATACACACACACATATATATATATATATATATATATATATATATATATATATATATATGTGAGAGTATCAAAAGTATCTTAACAAATTTTGTGGGTGGGTGTCTAACATCATAAAAAAATTATAAACGTTTTCTGAAATCCTAATTTTTTTAGTTATTAAATTTAAAGAAATTTTACGGTTGATGTTGCTTTTCTGCCATATAGACTAGTTTACATTTGTCATCCGTGTACATTTGTGGTTAGTCTCCCTTCAGCGTTTAACGTGTGCAGTAACGAGTTAACTGCGAGCTTTTCCGTTTACCAGTGGCACAACTGGTTCATGCTGCAGACATTAATACCGCAGAGACGCGTCATCAACGTGTCATGGGTCCTGCGAAACCATTCGACATTTTGTAGAAGTATTTAAAAGAGTCCGCTCATCAATTAACTGTAGGGTACATACGTGTATAGAAGCAAGCGAGGGCATTTTGGATATTTGTTATGAGATGTTACCTTGATTTACATTGATGGCCTACTAGACAGATATATATATATATATTTATATATATATTTTCCTTGTTTTGGTGTAAGGAACCCTAACTGAGTTTGTATAAGAATTTTTGGATTGTATCTTAGATTGTACATTTAACAGCATCAACCGCAAACTTTAAACGTAATGACTCAAAAACAAGGATTTTCAGACATCTTATATGGACTTTTGTTCTTGTTTTGGCGTGAGAAATGCACCCCCAATATTAATATGAACTTTTGTGTGAGGTAACCACCCCCAAATTTTGTGAAATAATTTTGGATACACCCTGTATGTTTCATCCTTTAGGACTTAATCGGATTAAAGTAACGAAAGAACACATGTGCACGACTGGGATGGAACGTTGTAATTTGAAACTGCTAAATTGAAATGTTATTTTTGTCATCACACAGGCAGATACACATAAAATATTCCACTTTTTCATTACTTTTCAAAACAATGTTCTGGTATATAAAAATGCAATATAAAAGTGTATTATTTCCCCAAATATATATATATATATATATATATATATATATATAT
>CAHIKZ030001865.1:192500-240000 GCA_903632075.3 Acanthosepion pharaonis
ACATGCATATATATATATATATATATATATATATATATATATATATATATATATATATATGTATGTATGTATGTATGTATGTATGTAAGAAGCTTCAAAGGTGTAACAAATGAGTATACATGATGAAACGTACGTTGAAATGTGATAAAAAAAATATATCACCAGAATCTTTATCTTATTATTAAGACGAAGATGGAAGGAATTCTTTGTAGAAAAAATATTTTTTAATATTTTTTATAATCTTTAGAAATTTGGTTTAAACCTTGGTTTTATGGCGTCAGCACCTAAACAGAAATTGGTACGGGAAATTGGAGTGACTTTTTGCAATGAATAACATATTTGAAATTTCTTGCAAAAAACAGATAATTGTAGGATTGTAATGAAAATTATGTCAAAAGAATTAAATTATTTTTTTTTTACATATCTTTTCCTTCTCATTTATTTAATTTATAAAAATTCAAGAAATTCCTAATGTTTATATCAGTTATAAAGACAAATTCTCGGATGATTTCAATTATATTTTGGGTCAAGCAGGACGCCAAGTTACAGAAAATCTGCTCTCATCGCAAAATAAAAATTCAATAAATTTAATTATTAAATTAGAAAATCTTTTAATTGCTTTTATGAATAAAATATATTAAGGACATTACTGCGTTAAGAAAAAAATCTTTTCGATGAATAATGAAGTTTTACAAGATTTTTTATATTCTTTTAAAAAATTAGAATGATTTATAAACTTTAATATTTTTTAAATATTTATTCATTTATATTGGTCAATAATTCTTTGTATAATATATACAACACAAATACACGTTTGTCTTTCTGATATAATTCGCTGCATAAATATCGCCTTTCTTGTTCCAGTGTCTTTAACGAACCCGCACTCTTCTCTTCCTATTTCCGGTCTGAATCTGCTGCGCGCTCCCTTCATCAAAATTCGGATGATAACTATGTTATATGGTTCGTTAGGCTGATTGTCCAATGGAGTTCTCATTGGTTTTCACCTGTCTTCTTATGTATTCCAGTATATCACCACTGTTTTAGACATTATTTATTATGTCTGTATTCTTGTTTATGCCAAAATCATTTAAGGGTGACAGCATCTCAATTACAGTTCCATCTGGCCCTGCCGCTTTGTTTCTATTCAATTTATTCAGTGCATATTCTATTCAGATTTTAATATTCCCGTTCCATCAATATTTCTTTGCATTACAGACTGATATCTTTCTTCGTGGAAGAGATTCCTGATATATTCATTCCATCTTTGAAGGATTTTTTCTTTATCTAATATCAGCGTTCCGTTCTTAGATTTTGTGCATCCTCTTGATGAGCCCGTCTTTTGTCCTGCTCTTTTTCTTATACATATTTGCTTTATCTCTGATACTAATTCTTTCTATTTCTGCGCATTTTTTATTGAGCTGTTCCTCTTTAGCCCTCTTGCATTTCTTCTTAATTTCTTTGTGTAGTGTCCTATATTCTGTTCCGTAACTTGGCATTGTTTTTGTCTCCTTTTCATCATGTCAAATATTTCATCTATTATACATTCTATTTTTTCTTTTTTTTTCTTTGCAATGTCCTCAATTGCTGATGTTACTAAAGCTTCTCTTAATGTGTCCCACTTTAAGTTTCCATCTTAATTTTATCCATCGTATCTGCTTTTCACATTGTCCATATATTTCGCCTTCGGAATCGGGTCGCTTAAGACTTTGTCGTATTGCAATTTGGGTGCTGTCTTGGCCCTTCAATTTGCGTAGTTTTACAGTAAGTTTACACATCACTAGAGGTTGGTCGCTTCCGCAGTCGTCACTTCGGGGTTTTGTGTAAACCCTCATTCATGAATCTCTTATCGATAATTATATAAACGTTTTGTATTTTTGTACCTATTCTGGGCTTTCCGTGTTCATATCCATCAGTGTTTCTATTAACAAACCATTTCTTTAGGAATGGAACAACTAGGCACAACAGCAAGTTTTTGTTACGGCACCTACAGGACGAAGGTACAGACCAAAGATTTCTAAGCTGTGCATGAGGGTGAAGAACTAGTGGGAAAAATACAAGTGATATATTGATTAAGTCATTTAAGAAACACAATGGATATGACGGTAGTCGTTCGGAGTGTCGAAGGACAAAGTGACGAAAGACAAATGGACAAAATGTCGAATGAACAATGTGCCGAACGGAAAGAGAGTCAAATTGATGAAATGACGACAGGACACAAAGTTTCAAAAGGACAAAATATTAAGGTAAGTAAAGAACATTACTCGGTTCAAATAATTAATTAAGCTATTCTAAACATTTTATTGTTTAGCTTTGCTATCATTTAATAAATAATTAAAAACTGATTATGCCTTCATAATCATCGGTTAGGGGTTCGATTATTTTGGGAGGTGCGTTTATTACGCTTTATTTTTCTACCAAACTGAATTGAGTGTCTTTCATATATATATATATATATATAATTTACATTGAGCACTCTTTTGTAAAAAATAAAATATCTATAAAACACTGGATTATATATCTTTTCTTTTCTTTTCTTTATATATATATATATATATATATATATATATATATATATATATATATATATATATATATATGGTGTAATACAATACATACATATATATATATATATATATGTATATATATATATATACCAAAAAATATTAAATAAAATTATATATATATATATATATATATATATATATATATATATATATATATATATATATATATATATAAAATTTTTTAGAGGTAGATTAATAGCTAGTAGCTTGGATTGAGGATTTTCGGAGTTTGATTTGAATTTCATTCGAATCCATTGCATAATACTTATATATAAAGGGATGAATTTTATTTTTTCCCCAGCTATGGATAAATAGCATGAGAGACTGGGTTTTATATCCTTGGATGGCAAATGATCTAGAAGAAGGACAACTCTGAATTTGGAAGTTTGTTTTTGGTTTTTTGTGGCACGTAGTGTACCAGGTCTCTGTATTCGGCCCTTCAAAAAGTGTGTGTGGTTCTACACAAAACCTTCACCACCATAATCGAATCTCATTGCTGGTGTTGGCGGTTCTGTTCCCAGGATTTGATTTGTTTGACCCTCATACGTCAAATTGGATAAGAGTCGACAAATATATAACTATCTATCTAATATATATATATATATATATATATATATATATATATATATATTTTTAAATATTAGGATATATATATATATATATATATATATTAAATCAATATATATATATATATATTTTCAAACAAAATATATATATATATATATATATATATATATATATATATATATATATATATATATATATATATATATTCATTAGAACTATAAAATGTGAAATAATTCACAATTCTGTAAATTTAGTAAATAAACGTTTTACCAAATTCAATTAGTAAAGGCCTCTGATCGTGGAATCATCGCTTAATTGCTGTTGTTTCCATTTCTACCCTGATACGAGCTGGTAATTTCTGTTATGGTCCCAGCTATGTATTCAGAAAGTATAATGTATTATGGTAAAAATACCAGCGATATATTTATAATAATAATAATGATAATAATTAATGTATGTATGTATGTATGTATGTATGTATGTATGTATGTATGTATGTATGTATGATATTTATGTGGCCGAGTGGTTAGAAAGCACGATGGTCGATATCGGACTGAACGGGATCAATCCCTGCGTGCAGCAACATTGCAAAGTGCCTGAAAGCAATACCATGGATTGACGCAAACCTTTTGGGGACCGTAGATAAGTGCTATCCAGCTGAAACGAAGTTATATTGAGTTCAAATTTTTGATCATGCTAGATAACACGCTCTCTCCCAGAAATTGTAACTAAGGTCTACTCAGCATAGTTGCAGTATAAACCACAGGTGGGTGGGCGTGGACGTTGAATAAACATAAATGTGCCTGAGCAAGCGACTACAATGGGGATTGGCTAGCCTCCTTAGTAGTTGGGTATCCTCGAAGACGATTTAAAAGCTATAACTATGTATGTGTATATGTGTGTGTGTTTTTAAGTATGGTTTAAAACAAAAAGAAAAGTGTATCCTCGAAAACGATTGGTCAGTTATACTATGTGTTTAATTTGTTATTGCATCTTTCCAATATTCGAATAAGCTGTTGCACACCCGAGTCCGAATGCTGGTTAAACTGTCCAAAGTTCATGTACTTTACTGTTTTGTTTGAAAAACCGGTTCCCGTATGATCACCGAATTAAGCAACGTCTATCTTGGTCACTACTTAGATGGGCGACCTTTTGGCGAATACCAGGTGCTATAAGATTGGATGTGCAGGTGGTGTAATGGATAATGTCTCGGAATTGTTAATCGGAGAGCCGAGTTCCAATTATCGTTCGATTGGTTATATTCACTGACGTGCAAAAACCTTTTGAAAAGTTATGTATCCCCATCTTTTTCTCCCAACTAACGGTTAATTATTAACATATGTACCGCTAAACCATTATTATTTTTCAAAAAAAAAAAGAAGAAAAATTCTTACAATCTAAAAATATTTTCTGGCCTTAAATAACCTGATTGATAAGTCGTAGGAATCGAATCAATCAATCATGTTTTTGCCTGACTACCTTCAGCCATCTCAGTAATAACCAAGAAATAAATGTTGTCAGTATCGTCGATAAGTGTATTTTTGATCGGAATATGTAACGTGGAGAAATGGAAAAATTGAATAAAAATTAAACATATGTCCCATTTCGTTTGAATTTAACAAAATTCTATTCATGGCTGCGCATTTTCATTTCTTGTTCTCTACTTCCATTTAAATTATTCATCGAGTTCATTTTTTATGCCAAAAACGATTATTTTGAAGTGATTTTTTTATACAACATTTTTTTTTCTCGTTTTGCTTTATTGTGCTTACATTTTTGAGAACAGGTTGTGTTCGCTTTTCCTTTCTTGAATATTAATATATTGTATATTTTTTCATATATAAAATAATATAATATATATTAATTTTAGTAATTTTTACTTTGTAAAACTTCCTTGTGGTTTTGAAAACAATTCTTGTCTTTAAAAATCTAATAAATCTTATTTACACTATATTTAACGAATATTGTCCTCATCTAAACAAAAAATCATTTCTTCAACGTTTTTTGCATTGAGCCATCCTTTTTTCTTTCAGGTGTATACTGATCTGGGCAAACTACAGGAATTCTGAACTGAAATCTTTTTTTTTTTAATCTGGGGGGGTAGAATGTTACTGTTCCACTAGATATATCTTTGAATAGTTCATCTTATTAAATTTATTTCAAAAAAGGATGAGTTATTGCTCGCTACTTTCCACTACTAATAATTGCATAAATTAATAAAGACACAAAGACGCAAGGAGTTACTGGTAATGAAGAAATTTCAGAGAACATTACTGAATAGAAAGGACAATAAAAAGAAGAGGATTTAAGGAAACAGATGATGACTGACGTTACATTTACAGTTTTGACGATTGAAATTGTCATGAATTGAAAATTTTTTTAAATAAAAATTATATTTTTGTTATTTAAAAAAGATATAATAATAATAATAATAATAATAATAATAATAAAAGTAAGAGAAATGAAAGAATTGCATCAAAAGTTTAAAAAAGCCAGAAAAGCAGTAGATCAAAGTAATATGGAACTGGATAATAATAATAATAATGATAAATAACAGTATTCTCTCCTTACCAATTATACGACAAGGCATTAACTGTACATTCTTTGATAAAATAATAATAATAATAATAAAAATAATAATAATAATAATAAATAATGCCACATGTTCTCTCATAACCACTTATACGTTATTCTTTTCAAATAATAATAATAATAACAATGATAATAAATATTTATTGTTCTTTTATTTAATACAGGATTAAAAAATTCAAAATAATATTATTATTATTTTATATTTTAATAATAATAATAAATAATATTTTATTTAATAATAATAATAAAAATATCAGTGTTTTTTCAATACCACCTATAAATAATTCAATATAATAATAATAACAGTAAATATCATTGTTCTCTCATTACCCCTATAAAAAATCAATATAATGAAATAATAATAATAAAATAAAAATAATAATAGAAAATATCAGTGTATTTCTCATTACCAATTAGGAAAAAATGTTTGGCTTCGTAATAATAATAATTTTGATCTTAATAATAATAATAATAATATTTAATTATAATAAAAGAACAATCAATGCTAATCGCCCTGACATCGTTATTAGAGACCGGACCCCAAAAAACAAAAACAAAAACAAACAAATTTTTGTTATTGATATGCCAGTCGGAAACAATATGCAATGAATCTTTGAAGATCTACATAAAAATCTATCAAAATACAATAACCTAAAAAAATGAAATAAAAAAATGTTTTATGAGAACATCAACAATTCTTGTTGAAGTAAAGAGCATTATTTCGGATTGATGGAAACTCACTGAAGGGAAAAAAAAAAAAAACAAAAATTTTTGAATATTTCAATTTAGATCAAAAACATATTAGGAAGGGCTTTATCTATGTAATTTTGTGTAATATTTAGGAAAACAAATCTAAATTTTTAAATTGCTCAAATCAAAAATTCATGATGCCATGAATGACATTAAGTCTCAAAAATTAAAGAGAAAGAAATGAGTACAAAACCAGAAAATGATTGATTTAAAAAAAATAATAATAATAAAATCAATAATCTAATAATAATTTAAAATAAATATTCAAAAATGAATTTTTCTTGAAATGGATATCGAAAAAATAGAAACCCATGAATGCTGATAATTTCAGTACAGGATGGAGCCCTTGAATTGATTGGAAAAAAGGTTCTGGTAGACTCAATATAATGGAAATAAAAGCACATGCCTTACAGAAATGCAAAAGAATTTACTCACTGTACAAAAAACACGTTACGAAAAAATTTTTATCAAAACAGATGGTATGTGTGATGTTTTTGAAAACTGTTTGTTTTAAAAAAATGATCAGGGGAAAATATCAATTCTTACATTTCTGACCTTAGGTCTTTGGAAATGGAAAAAAACGGAAATGTGTAAACAACAGAAATTTAGAATAACAATAAAAATAATAATAAAATTAATAATACTAAGGAGAATGGTTGAAATGAAACAAAAAATTATTACAGCTAGGAAAAAAGCCTCCCAACCAGATCCTATCACTGTCACATAATCAAGGATTGAACTAAAAAGAAATGCAGGATCTGCAGTAAATATGATGAAACTATCGACCATATTATCTCAGGATTTCCGGGACTAACAAAAAGTGAATATACCCACAGACATGACAAGGTAGCGACATATATGCACTGGAAGATATGCAAGAATCACAAAATCGAAACCACTGAGAGATGGTATGAGCACTAACAAGACACAGTTATCCAAAATAACGATGTAACTATCCTCTGGGACATGTCAATTCAAACTGATAAAAGCCAACAGACCTGATATTATCATAAAAGACAAAAAATGCAGGAAGTGTATGGTTGTTGACGTAGTATTACCATCTGAGAGAAACACCTCCATGAAAATTATCGAGAAATTGTCCAAATACAAGGACCTGGAGATCGAGATTAACAGGATGTGGGGAATGAAGACTGAGACTGTACCAATAGTAATCGGAACTCTGGGCCTCGTGAGAAAAGGAATGGACAATTTTACTAACAGTGTCCCAGGTAACATCAACATACAAGTTGCCCAGAAGATCGCCCTACTAGGAACATCCCATATACTAAGAAAAGTGCTATCAATTAAATGACAATTCTTCTATAGGGCCTAAGGACCATATTTTGGAACCAGCTTAACAGGATACAAAGCAAGAAAAATAACAAAATAATAATAATAATAATAACAATAATAATAATAATAATAATAATAAGAAGAAGAAAAAAAGAAAGAAGAAGAAGAAGAAGAGGGAAAGTATGAGTAACGAGTGAAGTTTTTTAGTAATGACAAAAGTACGCAGGTTTAGGTTTTAAGAAAAAACTTTATTCAACTGAGAATACTTTGTTCGAAAATAGTGTCAATTTTTATAGTCCCAGTAAACATTTTGAAAATTCTATCAAAGAGGAGAGTAACAAAACAACGAGATACCTCTCTTGATTATTCAAAACAATAGTTATGGATTGCTAATGACAATATTTACCAACCGCTGCCTTATATCTTTGCAAATTAAGCATAGACTTTTTTTTCTTAGCTAATAAAATCGAAATAAAGGTAAAACCGTCTTCTGAATTTGAACTGGCTCTACAGAATATAGAACAGGAAACATAACATAATAATAATAATAATATTAATAATAATAATCGGTGCCTTTATTGATATGGCAGTCCCTGCCGACTGCAATGTATCTTTGAAGATATTCAAAAAAAGTTGTCAAATACAAGGTTTTTGAAATAGAAATCGCGAAAATGTGGCATATGGAAACATCAACAGAGTTCTTTGTGATTAATTTGGAGCCCTAGGACTGGTTGGAAGAAATTCCAGTAGACTAATTGAAGGGATTCCTGGAAGTCCATGCCTCAAGGAGATACAGAAAATTGTTCTGACAAGTACAGCCCACACCTTACGAAGGGCTTTATCTATGTAATACTTTTTTTTTTTTTTTTTTTTTTTGTCAGTGGAAAATATCAATGACGCCATTTCTAACCTTAGGTCACTGGGCGGGACCCGGAAAGAAATGTGTAAACGCCAGAAATCAAAGAAAATAAAAATAATAATAATAATTCAAATCGATTACGTCTAAGAAAAACACAAAGATTAAACTTTAAAGTCTAGCAACTATGGGTCAAAAATCTTTTGAATTTTTCCTCATCTAAGCTATACACGCCTTATAAATGTAACAAGACGCGATGTTTTTGTTTTTTTGTTTTTTTTTTTAGAGATATTTACTCATTTTTTTAATGTAATTTGTAAAATGTAATTTTTCAAATGTAAGATACTCAGGATATTGACTGAAATTTAAAAAAAAAAACATTTTAAAGCGGATCTGTTTTATAATTTGATAAGATCAATGTATTACTTTTATAGTAAAGTTGGTACGCGATATGGTTGCTTAAACGTTGTACATAACCGAATATATTGGGGAATCGAATGAAGAACGAATTGACTACACAGCCGTAATTGTTCTAGGGAGACAAGCTTGCTAACCATTACACTAAACCGATGTACCCAATCGATACGCGATATATATGCCTGTGTATGTAGATTTTGTGTGTATGCATATGTGCATGTATGTGTTTGCACTTGCGTATGCATCATTGCATGTGTTTGCATTTGCGGGAGTGATTTTGTATGTGTGCTTTGCGTGGATACGTATGTATCCATATTTTCGTGTGTGTATTTGCGTGTATGTGAAAACAATGTTTTTTGTATTTTATTATATAATATATATAAATAAAAAGGATCTTTATGTGTATTTAAATGTGTGTGCTTGTGCCTGTTTTTGAGCATTTGCGCATGTTTGCATACGTTTGTGTGAGTATATATAACGCTCAAATTGTGTCATCAACAGTCTATATTGTCAAATTATAAATCTATCTATCTAAAAAAACAGAACATAGATTAAAAGTCAAAAATCTTTTTTTTCTCTTTCTATCTTTGGAAAGTTTTGTTTTTAATGGTTATTTTTATCTATCTATCTATCTATCTATCTATCTATCTATCACTGATTTAATCATTTGCAATTATTTTACTGAATTGATTACATTACGGCCTCCTCAAAGATTAAGAAGAAACTCGAGGCAACGGAGGTATGGCTCTACAGAAGGATGCTAAGGATTCCATGGACCGAACATGTGAGCAACGATGAGGTTTTGGAGAGGATACAACTAAGCTGGAAACTTATACTTAACTTCAGGAAGAGGCAACTGAAATTTCGGAGACACGTAATGAGAAAAGTGGGCTTGGAGAATTTGAGGCTCACAAGGCGGATAGAGGGACAGTGAGACAAGGGAAAGCAATGCGTGATATACCTAGCGGGCTTAAGCAAGTGGATGATAGAACAGGGTTTGAGAGAAGTAGAAAAAGGACAAAACATATTGAGAACTACAAGGAATAGAAAATGTGGAGAGCCAGGATCACCTACGTCCTGAATGGACACGGCATATAAAAAAAGAAGGTATCTACATTACTTTTGATTGTTTCATATTTCGGCACATGGGTTAATTTGTCGTATCGCGATTTTGAAAGAAGTCAATGGCTGTTTGTTTGTTGTGTCGACTGTGTATTGAGGCTGGGATCGGCCTAGAACCAGCTGTTTTGTTTATTGTAAGAAATCATGACTTTTTTACTTGCCGTTTTGCGCTGGTGTGGTTTTCTTTTTAGTAATAAAAAAATCTCCATTTCTAAGTGATGTAAATTTCGCGTGTATTGCAGAGAGAGTGAGAGAGAGAGAGAGAGAGAGAGAGAGAGAGAGAGCAACGGATAGTGAAACGTGTTTTGATATTTGAAAAATAAAAAGAAGAAAGAAAAAAAAAACAGAATTCAATTCTCTTAAAATCCTAAAGAAATATTATTTTCATATTTTCAAGCGCTAGATGTTTTTTCAACAATAGAATTGAAAGCGCACACAAAAACCTTTTTGTCGACCCGTGATATACACGTGAGGGGATTCAAAAAAAAAAAAAAAAATAAAATTTAAATAAGATGGAGAAATGGAGGGAAAAAATGAAAAATGCTGGGCCAAAAATAAACATCCTCGTTGTTGTTGTTGTTGTTTTTGTTGTTATACTTAAAAAAAAAAAATCCCATTCAAAGATAATTTGAAAAATATTTATCCGATTCAAAAACTGTTTTCCAAGATTCAAATATTTCATTCCATGTCAATAAAATAATAATTTATACAAAGCGAAGAAGAATAAAAAGAAACAAAAAAGTAATATATCTCGTGAAAGACACTGCTTCAAGAAGAAGAAGAAGAAGAAGAGAAAGAAAGAAAGAAAGAAAGAAAGGAAAAGAAGAATAATAGAATTTATAGAAGAAGACAAAGAAAAGATAATAAGGAGAAAGGAAGAGAAGGGTAATTCTTTTAGAAGAAAAAGGAGAAGAAAAATTAGAATAGTATAATATATAGGATAAATAGAAAATAAAGAAGAATTAAATGAAAATAAGGAGAAAGAAAAAAGGAGTGAAAAGGAAAAGTTGTTCTCGAACAAGTAGAAGACGACGACGAAGAAAAATAAGAATAGTAGAATTTATAGAATAATAAGAAGAAGAAGAAGAAAAAGAAGAAGAAGAAGAAGAAGAAGATGAGTAATAATAGAATTTAGAGAATAATAATAGTAATAATAGTTGAATATATAGGATAAGTGGTAGTAGAAGAAGAAAAAGAAATAATAGATTATAAAGGGGAAGAAAGTAGTGAAAAGAGAAGGAAAAGTTATATTAGAGGAAGAACAAGAACAAGAAGAAAGAGAGAAAGAAGAGTAGAAATAAAGAAGAGAATAATTTGTGAAGTTGCGGGAAGAGATAGGATGATTTAAAAATTTATCAAAGGATGGAACTATCCAAGCAACAAATGTGCTGGGGTCTGCATAGAAGAAAGATATGGACGATGAAATTAAATGCAATAATTTAGCTTCGTAAAATAATAAAAAAAAACGATTTGAGAATATCAGAAAGAACGTGATGAGTATAAAAAGGTAGAAGGGATAGATGAATTGAAGAGAGAGAGAGAGAAAGAGAGAGAGAGAGAGAGAGAGGAAATGAAATAATAAAGGGAATAAGAAAAGGAAAACCAAAAAAGAAGAAGGGAAAAGAACTAGTGAAATGTTATAAAAAAAAAGAAAAAAGGAAAAAGAAAAGAAAGACTCAAAGCAGAATGGAACTTTTGAAATAGAAAATTAATTAAAAAAAAAGAGAGAATTTCGAAAGAAAATAAATTTCAAAATGAAAAAAGTATTCAAAGAAGAATTTAACAGGAATTGAAATAAATTTTCGAAAAGAAGACAACAAAAGACTGAAAAGAAAGCAGCGAACAAGGAAGCCGGAAGAAAAAAAAAATAGAAGTTGAAATCGAACCTAGAAAGAAACAGATTGAAAAGTTAAAGAGGGAAATGACGTAGGAAAAAGAAATAAAGAAATAAAAATGACGTAAGAATGACAGGTTATTAGCCGGAAAACGGAGAAGAAATAGAAAATAAAAACACCTAGAATTATATGAAGGAAATGTAGCAATAAATAGGAAAAGGACACTAAAGACCTGGATGACGAAATTAATGAAACATAAAAAGACAATAAAATTTCATAACGATATTTTCTACTTGAAAAACTTTACGTGTGGATATCGTACCGCATGAGATTTGAAAAATGTCACCCACTGCTGAGCGTATGAAAATATTTTGGCGAAGAAAAAAATGGCACCATAGACGAAACTGTAATATGTGGCGTCTTATAAAAGGCGTGAAGATATCCCGTGGATATTATGCAAATTTCCCACTACATAAAAACACTTTCCATTCGCTTCCTAGTGTGAATTTATTTGTATGGAAAAAATAACTCATTTTTCTTCTAAAAGAAACCGAGACATCTTGGAAGGCGTATTCGTCGGGAAGAAAAATGCGGCCTGTGAATATCAGAATAAAAAAGACATTTTGGTCTCTCAAGTGAAGTAGAGAGAGAGAGAGAGAGAGAGAGAGAGAGATTTTGTGTGTGTGTGTGTGAGAGACAGATAGAAAGAGTGAGAGAGAGAAAAGTAGTGTTTAAGGGTGAGTATTTGTGAGGAAGTTGAGAAAGCGGGAGATTACAAGAGAATGACATGTCTTTTGAGAGAAAAGTATGAGTAGTGAGAAATTAACAAGAATATGAAGAGAAAAGAGAAAAAATCTTTGAATAAACAGTGCTTGTGGGAAGATGACAAAAGCGTTTACAAGAAAGCAACAGGTCTTTGGAGATATTAGAATGGAAATGGAATACAAAAGAGAAAAAGAAATTCTGAAGAAAAAAAAAACATTGGAAGGAAAATGTAAGAATTCGAGAAAAGGAGAATTTACAAGTAAGTGAAAAAAAAGAATGAAGGTAAAAGACAAGAATGTAGGAAAACTTTAAGGACAAAAGAGAAACATTTAAATCGTGTGTCGTGAAAAGATGAGAAAAGCGTTTACAAGATGACAGGTTTTTTTTTTGTAAAGAGATGGATGGAAATAGAAGGAGGGAAGAGAAAAGTAAGAAGAAAAACTTTGAAAAGGGAATACATTTAAAAGGAGAAAACGGGAATTTACGACAGAGGCTTTGGGAAATGAAAATGAAAAACACAGAACAGTACAAAGATCTTAAAATTGAGATTCAGACGATGGGGGCCATGGAAGCCACTACTATACCAGTAAAATTAGAAGAATTCGGTCTGATAAACAAAGAAATTAGCCAATTCTTAGACTAAATGCTAAGTGAACTTTATCTAAAGGAACTTCAAAAAGTCGTAGTCGCTAGTAACGTCCCACATTTTGTAAAGAACATTACCAATTTAAAACTTGTAAAATACTTTGAGTACCTGTCTATATTTCTGAGATGAGGTATTATGTACACTATTTACATTATTCTATTGTCCTCATCTTTGTCGCCATATTTATTACAACGTTTCGGCCGTTGTACGCTCCGACCTTTTTCAGTATCTGTGTATATTTCTGAGATGAGGTATTATGTACACTATTTACATTATTCGGACTATTGTCCTCATCTTTGTCGCCATATTTATTACAACGTTTCGGCCGTTGTACGCTCCGGCTGTTTTTTTTCAGTATCTGTCTATATTTCTGAGATGAGGTATTATGTACACTATTTATATTATTCGGACTATTGTCCTCATCTTTGTCGCCATATTTATTACAACGTTTCGGCCGTTGTACGCTCCGGCCTTTTTCAGTATCTGTCTATATTTCTGAGATGAGGTATTATGTACACTATTTACATTATTCGGACTATTGTCCTCATCTTTGTCGCCATATTTATTACAACGTTTCGGCCGTTGTACGCTATATTTTTTTTTTCAGTATCTGTCTATATTTCTGAGATGAGGTATTATGTACACTATTTACATTATTCGGACTATTGTCCTCATCTTTGTCGCCATATTTATTACAACGTTTCGGCCGTTGTACGCTCCGACCTTTTTCAGTATCTGTGTATATTTCTGAGATGAGGTATTATGTACACTATTTACATTATTCGGACTATTGTCCTCATCTTTGTCGCCATATTTATTACAACGTTTCGGCCGTTGTACGCTCCGGCCTTTTCTTTTTCTGTCTATATTTCTGAGATGAGGTATTAAACACTATTTACATTATTCGGACTATTGTCCTCATCTTTGTCGCCATATATTTATTACAACGTTTCGGCCGTTGTACGCTCCGGCCTTCTTCAGGTGGTTGGAATGTTGAACTGAACCCTTTATTTCGCTCACTGGGGTAAACTGTTCTAAAACGTGCCATGTTTTAATGGATAAATTTATTTATCAGTTATCGCCTCTGAATTAATTCCCCCCTCTCCAGGTTTTCCATTGCCTTAGCCGGGTATTGAACTTACACGCTTTGGGTCATTTCATTGAATCTAAGTAACGCCTTTATCCACTGTGCCATGTGTCATTTTTCGATGTTTTTTTTTTTTGCCATTTTCATTTTATCTAGCGTGAAAGTTCAGAATTAGGATTTATATCTGAATACCTGAGAGCATTTTGTTATTTTTTGTTTCGGTTTAATATCTGAAGAGGAGGATTGGCGCGATTTCGTCTCGATTAAGGGACGAGCCTCGCGAAACGGTGTGGCTCTTGCAGCGTGTCTCACTGGCGATGGTTCGAGGTAATGCTTTCTCCATCATTGCGGCTGGCAGAGGATAGCAAAAAAAAATTGTTTATAGTTTCTGGAATTGTCATCAATGGTCAAATGAACTTGCTTTGTTTCAATAAATATTGCCCAGATATCTGAAGTGATTGATCACTACACCTTTGATTAGATAGGGCCCTCTTTATTTTCAGTTTTCTTTGGTATTCCTTTTTACCTGTTTTTTCTTTAGTAAAACCTTTTATTGGGAGGCTTTAAAAATAAAGTCAACAAATATCTAATCGTGGAAGTTCAAGCGACTCATATCTCTTGCACTGGTTTACAGCATTAAAAAACTCATTTCCGCACGATCACTGAAGTTAAGCAACGTCAAGCCTGGTCAGTACCTAAAGGAGTAACCATTTGAGATTACTAGATACGGTAACCTTATCTGTTCGTGTGGTGTATTTGATAATGGCTCGGATTTTTTTTATAAGAGAGCCGAGTTCCAATTCCCATTCTGTTGGTTATATTTGTTAAATCATATTCAAATTCCATTGGGAAAAATAGGAATCCAACCTATCTATCCCAGAGTTAATTAGAAAGAATTGTATCATTAAATCATCAATATCTTCCTCTCTTAAAAAAAAATCTGGTTTTAAATAATCTGCTGTTGGTAAGAAGTAGAAAACGAATTAATCAATGATTTTGTCCGACGCCAGAGTTTCGTCTAAAAGAGATCATCATGGTCGGATGGTTTGATAATCAAAAGAATAAATTTCAGAAATTTATTCATCAATAGAAATATTTTAAAATTTGACATCATCGTGAAAATAACTTATTTGTTTTTAGTTTTTATGTAGAGGAAAAATACGATTAGTAATTAAATTTAGTTTTCCAAAAGCATCTGCTTTGAATTCCATGAAAAAATTCATTAAACTCTGGGTACGAATTTAAATAATATATATATATATATATATGTTTCTAAAAATAAATATGCTAAAAAATATATATATATGTTTCTAAAAATAAATATGCTAAAAATCCACCTTCCGTGCGCCGACGGCTTAGTGGTTAGAAGCTCCGACTGACACCAATTTAGTCGGGTTTCGATCCTAGCTATAGGCAACCTGATGTCTAGCCACACTGATGAGCTGTAAACAGCGAAACAGTCTGTCTGTGGATGACGTATTATATATATATATATATATATATATATAGCATTTGCCCCTAAGCAAGGCGGGAATGCCACTATCACGCAAGGGGTTACAGAGATTGAGAGTAAGCGAAAAGAGGGGGGTGTTTGAAGAAAGGATAAAGAGAAGGACGCGGATGAAGATCAAGGCCTCAGACGATGTCGACTGATATTACATTTACATTTTTGAAGATTATACTTATCAAGTAAGAAGAAGGGAGTTCCACTGTTGGGAAGCTCTTGGAGTAGAAGAGGTGATTATATTTAAGTCTTTCGACACTAAAAGGGTGGGTCCGAGATGCCAACCTAGTAGCGCGCTTAAATTCATGCAGTTGGCGCACCAGTGAAAATAGCTCGTCATAGCAGTTGCCTTGAAAATATTTGTAGAAAAGACTGAGGGAAGTCACATGCGTCCGTAAGAAAGTGGCTGGAGTCGAGATGCCAGGTCAGGATCTATCACATTGCATATCCGTCTTTGGATTTTGTCGAGAACCCCGAGATGAACAGCGAGGGCATCAGACAATATATGACAACAGTATTCAATGCAAGAGCGAATGATAGATTTCTATATTCGAAGGATGGAATCAAACGAGAAAAAACCTTCTAGCGTGATACAGAGAGCCAACATTCTTTTCGGTAGATCTAGCTATTGACTCAAAGTAGTTGTTTCACCTGAGGGCAGTGTAAAACGTAATACCAAGAAGTCGCAGTGGAACGCTCTCGTGAAGTTGAGCATCAGCCATGCTGATAGGAGACAGGGATTTTTCTCTACGGTGGGTAAACAAGAGCAGTTTCGTTTTGGAGGTATTAAAATTTACAAGCCATTTTCTGCTAAAGTCAACCAGAGATTGGAGGTTCTTTTCGAGACCAACGGCCAGGCTAACTTTGTCAGTAATGCCGGATTTACTATTGAGACAGGAGTAAATAGTAGTGTCGTCTGCGTAGATGACTATTTGAAAACTGATAACATCAAGAACATCTTTGATTAAGATCAGAAACGGTGTAGGACGCAGGATAGGGCCTTAGGGGAACACCAGCTTTCGTATGAAAGGAACTGGAGGAGAACCCATTTAGGACGACCTTCATTTCATGGTTTGACAGGAATGATTGGATTAAACCAAATAATCTTCCTGTAATACCGTATCCTTGAAACTTACGTAGAAGGTCGGCCTACTAAATCCTCTCAAACGCCTTGGAGATATATAGAGCCACTGCTTTAACTTCGAAGTTATTATCAAGAGCTTGGTATACAAATTCAGTTATGGCTGTAAACACGTCAGTGGTAAATCGAATAAAATATTAATCACAGTATTTCGTCAATTTATTAAAAAAGGGATTTCTGCCGAAATACACTATATATATATATATATATATATATATATATATATATATATATATATATGGAACCGTCATTTACGTTTTATAGGATGCAGGTTCGAATATATATATATATATATATATATATATATATATATATATGGAAAACATTACGTTTTATAGGATGCAGGTTCGAATATATATATATATATATATATATATATATATATATATATATATATATATATATATAGTGTATTTCGGCAGCAATCCTGTGGTATAACTATATAAAGATAATTTGTGTTTTTTACTTACAGAGAAACATTCTCCGAGTGAGCAAGTAAACTCGTACATAAAATTGGTCTTGTGTAGGGGGTTGGAATGTTGGGATATATTATTTTTAATAACCAGATTGTTATTTGTTTGTTTTACTTGGACACACCACAACTCCATTTTCACGGAGACTCACCTGCCACCTATCGGATCAGAGTGCCACTGGTCAAAACATTAATAAGCAGAATAGAAATCCTAGTGACATAATTGCATGCAAAATCTCACTGCTCTAGCATCACACCTACATAGCCAACCTATGACCTTGTCAGTTCACCCTCGTATTCGAAGAAAATGAACAGTACGCAACAAAGGACAAACGCAGAAAATAAAAGCAAGAAAAAAAAAGGGCAAAAAAGAAAAAAAAAATTAAAATGTTATTTCTGTAAAAAAAATAAAAGAAAAAGAAAAAATATCAGGGATGAAGATTGAATGGAATGGATCTTTGGAAAAAAAAATAGGGGAAAATTAAGAATTCTTTTGTATAAGTGGAAAGCATTGAAGATTCGTTTTATACTATTTCCCGTTTTTATGGCGGTGTACTTCCCAAGACTTCCACTGAGGCTCCGTCAATCTTATAACATTTCATGGATATATATATATATATATATATATATATATATATATATATATATATATATATATATATATATATATATATATATGTGTGTGTGTGTGCCTGTCTGTCTGTGTTTCTGTGTCTATGTGTGTGTGTCGGGTGTTCAATTTTATAGACCGTTTTAACAGTTTTTCTGATATGATTACAATTATTTTTTTCCTTTAGAAACTCTTGTTAATGATGACACTAACGCCTGTCTATTTTTTCTGTATATCTTATTCGAGTTACAACTTATTTATACATTTATATATATATATATATATATATATATATATATATATATATATGTGTGTGTGTGTGTGTGTGTGTTCCAATTATTATTTTTCATATTACTCACTGAAAGGATCTGCAGTGTGTGAAGGAAAACGCATTGCTTTTTTTTTAAATTAAACAGGTAAGAAGAGGAAAGAAATTGGTCAAAAGTCAATGATGAACCTCTGAGATAGGAAATATGTTAGTTTTATGGCTAGAAAATTGTGAAGTGGCGACAGAAACCAAAATGGGAAAGGAGAGGGTCGGAAAATGACTGAAATTGGTTGAAAGATTTTGAGTGAAAAGTGAGAAGAAGAGGCTGGCATTAAAATGTCAGGACGATTGGAAAGTCAATATATATAAAGATAGATAGATAGATAGATAGATAGATAGATAGATAGATAGATAGATAGATAGATAGATAGAAATGGATAGTTTAAGATGGGCAGCCATTGAGGTAGCTAGATATGAACAGAAAACGCTTATAAGTGCAGCATCTTAGGAACTTAAAACCATACTACGACCTGACCCCAGCCTTGTGAGCAAAATTACGTAGACGGCGATGGTTTTGCTAGCACGAAGTCACAAGTCATCGTGACCGAGGGTTTGAGTATTCTGGCTTTGTTTAAAGTGCAGAACGTGACATATGCGTTATCTCCTAGAACTTGTAATGTTCGCCCAGCACAGTTGCATTTTAAATCACAGGTGGACTCTGTAAGTTTTGAACAAACACTACGACAATGATTGGCTTGCAGATATGTGTGATCTTGAAATTTTATGGCCGTTTTAGCAGACGTGTGTGCTTTGGAAAACAGAGTAGCAGGTTATTATAGATCGACAGACAAATAGTCAGACGGAGAGATAGTTGAAAAAAAAAAAGAAAATGAAATTTAATGGAAATGCGACGTTACAAACATTAGATAAAATTTTTTTAAAACTAAACTGTCTAATCAAAGTTTTTAGAAGAAAAATTGCGGTTTACTAAAGATCTTCCTATGATGAATATCGAATCGAAATATATCACAGATCCATAGATATAGTAATATTAAAAAAAAACAAAAACGAATCAGACAAATGCAGACAAGTCAAGAAAAAGAAAGACTCTGTGAAATTGGAGACTTATTAAAGAAAATGTAAGAGACGAAGACGCTACAGTGTAAATTGATATGAAATGATTTAGGAAAATCGAGTCGCAGAAAGAAAGCGAGATTAAAGAATATTACAAAAGGAATTATAATGATGAATTTTTGAAAGGAAAAAAAAATAGTTGAAAATAAGTGTTGTATCGGGTTTTGAAGTAGCAGGAAAAATGGTGAACAAAAATAAAGATCATGTGACAGGAAGTGGCAAATGTCTGCGCGAAGTGGGTGGGGTTCGATGGAAGATAAAAAGGAAATGAATATAGATATAATGAGATTTTTTTTAAAAATCTGTCTTTCCCACTTATATTTATATATGTGTGTGTATGTATTTTTTGACGTGCTGAATAATCATTGGTCGACGTTGAAGTGGTTTTGGAAAACATCTTAGGTGTGAAGGTCACTTCGCAGCAATCTTTTGATTATGAGTTAAAAAAATGTCTTTTCACACCTCATTGTGCTTAAGGCCTCATCAAATAACGCTATCGTCGCAGTCGTCGTTTGTGTTAATGGCGGTTGTGGGGAAAGAAAACAGTTGAAAACGACTGAACTGCTTTGTCCTTATTTGAATTGCGATGTGAATGTCGTTGATATACGGTGTTTGTCTGCTCTTTCGTGAACTGAATCTTCCCTTACGTGGCATCTCTTCAAATTTAAAATTGTATGTGCTTTTTTTTTTTTTAAATCGAATATACTTTCCTAAATCTAAGCAAAGTATAAAGAATCATGAAGATTTCGATAGAAACAAAGAAAACGTACACATCTGATATAGAAGAGAATGTTGGACAATCTCCTCACAGATGAAAAAGAGGCAATAAGAATGTGGTTCGACAGATGAGTGTTGAGAATACCATGGACTGAACATGTGAGCAAAAAAATGTTTGAGAGAAAACAGAAAGAAAAAGGAAACTTATAATGAATATGAGAAAGAGAAAGCTGAAATTCCTAGGAAAATTAATGAAGGAAGAAGGCTTAGAAAATATAACACTCACCGGAAATTCTGAAAACAAGAAGGCCAGTTGGAAACAACTCATAGCTTACCTAACAAGCTTGTGCAATAGGTTGGCGAAACAAGGTCTAGGAGACATAGTCAAAGGAGAAAATTTACTAAGCACTACAAATGGCAGAAAATTATGCTGAGTCACGATCGCCCACGTCCTGAAGAGATATGGGACAAAGAAGAAGAAGAAAGAGGAGGAGGAGGAGGTGGAGAAGGAGGAGGAGGTGGAGAAGCAGGAGGAGAAGTTTTACCTTTCAAAGCAGACGATTTTCTTCGCCAGTTTGTTTAATAGTAATGTCCTAGATGACTTGCGGGTTTCTTTTTCACCTTAACTCTAACACTTGAGTGCGAAACAGGCCTACAGCATACATATCTCTTTCCTTTATATTTTGTGTCCCTTCAGGACATGGGCGATGAAGGATCTCCACGATATCCTATCATCTGTAATCTTTGTCCTGTCCTAGATTCACAGAAAATTGTTAACTAGATTGAACAGTATTTCACTCGTCCTCACTTGCCTTGTGAGTGTTAAATTTACTTAGCATTCTTTTCTTATTTTTACTCTCGGTAATTTAAAATATATCTCTCCGATTATCGTATGCCCTTTTAATTTCTATTTTCCTTAAGTCGTTCGCGTTGCGTACATTTTCTCTCCGAGGTATTCTCAGATCAATATTCATAGCCATAAAGCTGGATATATATATATATATATATATATATATATATATATATATCAGTTCAGAGCTCTTTTCCTTTTTGCTGATTAAATGTTCTTATTTCTTAATACTTTGCTTAATTTCTGGAAGGGATCTTTTGCTATTTCTATGCGTCTTGATATTCCTGTGTCACAGTATCCGACGTCTGTTACTGCATAACACATATAGTTAAATTCCTGTTGCTACTTGATTTTAAATTTCTCGGTACGTAGCTCAGGTTTTGGCTTGTTTACTTATAGAAGATAATCATTATTTTTTTTATTATTATTAAAATGAATAGTTAGTCCTTTCTTCTTGCGTTCTTTTACTACTTTATTTAGATGTTCCTTAAGTTTTCTTTCCGTATCTATCAACGCGTTGTCATTCGCGCATTTTACGTTGTTAAGACGATGTCCGCTGATAATAATTTCTGATATGTCTTCTTGTTGTCTTTGGATCATCACGGTTTATTGGTTAAATAAATCCGATGAGATAAATCAAATACAGCTTACTAATTCTTTATAATAAATTTGCTAAAAACAATTTGAGCATCGCTTTAAAGTATTCCTAATTTTTAGATTATTTTCGCTTTGTCTGTCTTTTAAGTTTCATGCTAAAGATGTTCAGTGTACTTGGAATATCATTTTTCAATCATTTTTTTTTAATAATTATTTTGATTTAAAAAAAGAAATTGGTGTTTGCTTTATATTCTTCGTTTTTCATCTTTAATTTTCTCTCTTTTTCTCTAGTCATTTGTTCCGTCCTTCAATTTCTTCTTAAACTTCTGTTACTTCTAATTTTTTTTTTCATTTGCATTGGCGTCACATTTGTTACTGTTATTCTTTTATTTCTTTCTTATTCTTTTTCATTTACCATTCTTTTTCTTCGTTCTATAGTCTTCTTTACGCTTTTAACTTCTTATTTCCTTCATGTTTCTTTCTAATACTCACTTTTTAAAATATTTTTTATCGTTTTTTCTTTATTTGTTATTTTCGTTTCTTTCTTTTCTTATCTTTCTTTTCTCTCTTTTTTACTTTCTTTCCTTACTTTTCTTTCATTGTTTATCTGTTTGTTTGCTTCTTTCTTTCTTTCTTTCTTTCTTTCTATCATTCATTATTTTTTCATTGTCTGTTTATCTGTTGGTTTTACTTCTTTCTTTCTCTTTCTTCTTTCTTTCTTTCTTTCTTCATTATTTTTCATTGTCCGTTTATCTTTGTTTCACTTCATTCATTCACTTCTTCCTTCTTTTCTTTCTTTCTTTCTTTCTTTCTTTCTTTCTTTCTTTTTTGTCTTTCTTTACTTTTTCTTCCATTGTTTATCTGTTTGATTGTTTTGCTTTTCTTTCTTTCTTTCCTTCTTTCTTTCTTTCTTTCTTTCTTTCTTTCTTTCTTTGCAATGCCGACTATGTTCTTTTCAAATAAATTTCCCTCTTGAGAGTTTTGAACGGGTTTTCATTCGGTCTCTAAAAAATAAATTTATTTCACCCCAAGGAAGGAAATAATGTCACTAAGACGCAAGGAAGAACAAGAAGAAGAGGAGGAGGAGAAGGAGGAGGAGGAGGAGGAGAAGAACAACAACCACCACCACCAATACCATCGGGCGAATAAAAAAATAATATAAAATATTTTGCAAAACGCACAGTGAAGATTGAATAAAATGACATGAAAGAAACACTGTGACGATTTGTTTTTGTTCCGGCAAATAAAGTCAATTGGCGATACTTCACAAAAGAAATCTGTGTCCACCGACGTCCGTCCCACTTTCCATTTGTTCTCAACCCGCGACCGATTTACCTGTGTGACAAGTGATTGTCGCAGCAAATGTATTCCACCCTACGTATGACATTTCGATAAATCTTCACACAACCTTCGGTTTGCGCACTGAACCAGTACGGTCATTTTCCCCGTGATCTCATTTAAAAGATATACCCTGTCGTATAAATGAGGGTGCTGAAAAATTCTACTCAAGCCACTTCTAAATTTCTGATCAAATGACTTGAAATAGAGATTTTATTCTTTTCGGAAGGGTCGCTTGAGCAAGTCGAAAATTTTCCAACACTAAGTCGTAAGCGTGTGTCTCAGAGGTTAGATACTGGCAAATCAATAACTTTGTAATTAGAAGCTAGATTTTCAAATTACATTTTCCCTTTATAATATTCGATCTATCATGTTTTCATTGATTCATTCATTTTCAACTAATCAATCAATCGATTCATTGACTGATTTGATTCGTTTTCTTTGCAAGTTATTTAAAGCCAGAATATATTTTGAGACGTAACTGTATAATTTTTTTACTGTATCCTCTTCGATCTTGGTGATTAATGGAGAAGCACTGAGTTAAGTGTTTTGACAAGGAAGGAGATTATGTTCAAAACATTGCCATTAGTTGATATGAAATTATCCTCATGTGCTTCTTCCCCTTGCTTCTTATTCGCCTGACTTTATGCACCATCTGATATCTATCAATTCCTCTCAGTCAGTTATGTGTCATACGTCATGCACGTTTAGGCGATCATATACCTTTCGATAAATGAATGACGAGGCAGATTTTTCCCGCAGCACGTTGCCTTTTCTTTCTGCGGTAGACCAGTTGCCATCCAAGTCTATAGAACCTGGTCCGTTATGCTATTTACCCATATCTGGGGAGCGAAGAAGCGGATTCATACCTTTCCCAAGGGTATTAGTACGTAAGTGAATGTAATGGATTCGAGTGGAATTCGAACTCGGCTCTCCGATTCCTCAATCCGAGCCGCTATCTATTACTCCTCTCAATAACGTTAATCTGAAAGGCAGACACTATACATTTCTTAAATTTTCAAAATCTTCACACCGTCCTGGGTATGACGATAAACTACATCCGCGTCGTAGGTAAGACGATAAAATACGTCCAACAGCAAGGCCTCTGATCAGGAGGTTTGAGGAGCGTGCAACCACCTATTAATTGCTGGTGACCCCATGTTCACTCTGACCCGGGTTGGTAGCACCTGTTAGATATGAGCAAATAGTTAACCCCCCAAATATGGGGTCAAAAACTACGAAAGAGTAAAAATAGGTTTTAATACCAGAAATACTTTGTAAAAATTATTACCATCAATAAATTTTTGAAGAAAAAGAATATTACAATCAATACCTTTTTGGAAATGATATGTCCCGGGAAGGGATATATTTGTTCGAAGTAGTAAAGTGGTTGTTGACTAATGTAACTGGGCAGGACAATCTAGCAGGTAACCGTAATGGACTAGTCCTCGTCGTAGGCAATAGGCGAAGACTATAGGCGTCGTCGATAGGCGTAGCCCATGTACCGCCACATCAGTCTGTATTTATGGCTGATACCAGCCAATCATATTATTGTGAGGGGGACCCCAGGTGTATGCATATTCATTACATCAGGAAAATAAAATATTACCAGCAATACGTGTTTGGAAAAAAAATATAACCAGCAATAAAAGTCTTGTCGGCATAAAATAAACCATTGAGGTTGATAAACCGTAAAACAAAGCAAACCAATCCAATCAAAATCTTTACAATATTTGGTCTTGTTGAAGATATCACTAACATTTTTCGCGAGATTTACTCAATCTGCGTTTCTTTCAATTTCGCAAACCAATCAATGAAATGTTTAGAAGCTTTTTTTACGCATTCTAGTCAGACCATCTGTACTTTGTACCTTCACTTACCTGTTTGCACCTCTCCCAAAATCAAAAAAAAAAAAATAATAATTAACAATGGACTTCTTTTATTTTATTTTAATAAAAAGAATCGAAAATTACTTTTTGTAGATCGTTAATTTCTTACCTTTTTTTTTTCAAAATTTACGGCGTCCGAAAAGATTAATTAATAGTTTTTTTTCGAAGTATCATCGACCAGTTGAAATGAAAAAAATATGTGCAACATTTTAATATAATAATTCAATTAACAATTATCTTTGTTATTTTACTTTTACTAGAATATTTTTAGCAACACACTGACGCGTGTTGAAATTATGGCTGTATTTACTATTGTTGAAATTATCGCTAACGTTTGTCTTGAGATTTACAATTTCTACGTTTCGTTCAATTTCGCAAATCAATCGATGAAATTTGAATAAGCTGATTTGCTTGGAAAACTACTTTGACAAAACCCTACTTCGCGGTTTAATAATTTCTTTTATTTAATTTAATTTTAGAGTACTTCATTGTAAAAAAAATATTAAAGAAAATTTTTTTTTTCCATTTTCCTTTTTAACAGCGTAGAATAAATTCTTAAGATTTCTTACACTTGAACATAAAACATACAACTGGCCACGCGTAAATATTTATTTCTGGGGCAAATTCCAACATTTTAAAGCATTTGGCCTTGTAATTTGTTTATAGTTTTCGTGAACGCAGGGCGAACTGGAAACTGGATTCTAGCATTTATAAAAAATTAAAGATAAGCAAAAAACCAATATTGCATTTTTATTAAATAATTATTTGGTATTTTCATCATTAAGTTGTTTTTTAAATGGTGGAAATATTTTGTATGTCAAATAATACAACTTAATTATTGCAAAATAATAATAATAATAATAATTTATTGTTCTATGGTACACACCCTAGTAAAGCCAACTGTACTTTTTACCCTTTTACATGTTTGCACTTCTTTCCCAAATTTGGATTCGATCAGTCAATATATGATTATTTTGTAGGGTGTGAAAGACGGACTAACGGAAGTCACTGAATTTTATATATAAATATGGCCTACAAATGCGTACACTACATGTAAAATATTGGATTCACCCTGTATTCGTTTAAAAGACCTTAAAATGAGATATTTTTTAAACATATCTTTAAGGTCAAAGATACGATTTCTGTAACTACAATGTTTGATTTGATTTTTCAGTCATTCTTCACGCTCCACTTACTACCAAAAGTTCAAAATTGGATCCCTTTATCCACAATGGAATTTGCTAAATTACGAATATTTTGCACGAGAAATATTATACTCTGTTTTCAGCATTAACCTTTCACTAGATTTTTAAGATTGCCATATGGACTGAAGAATCATGGAAAAAAAGAACAATATCATTCGATTTACTAATCCAAATGAAAATACCAAATAATTATTTAATAAAAATGCAATATTGGTTTTTTGCTTATGCTATACCATCTGGTTTCCGCATAAGTGGGAAAAAAAAATCAGTTTTCAACAAGACAACGATCCAAAACATTCTTCATATCAATGTCAACATTAGGAATAAGATTTTGGAAATTATGACCTGACCGCCTCAATTTCCTGACGTCTTTCCCATTGATTTAGTATTGGATAAGAAAGTTCGAAGAGAATATACAACGAGTGAAAAAGAGCTCTTTCAGTGCTTGAAGAAAGCTTGGGAAGCACTGCTATCTACTGCTGTTGGAAAGAAAGTGAAAAATGTGTAAAGCAATAATTAAAGCAGTTGGCGGTTTTATTGACGAAAATAAAGTATGATGCTGTTGTATGACATTTTTTTTATCGTTAAGTATTTATTTTTTGTCAGAATAAAGGTAAATACACTGTAGTTACTGAAATGTTATCTTTCTTTTTAATCATTTCACCCCAACCAAGGCGGAAATGCCACTAATATGTAGGGAGTTACATGGAGTGAAAGTGAATGAGAAAACTGTATATAGAGAGGATTGAAGAAAGGAAAAAAGATGACGATTGACTTTGTATTTAATTTTTTTTAAGATTGCAGTTATCAGGGAAGCAAGTAAACGGAATGGCATTCCACAGGTGGGAAGTGAGAGAAAAGAAACTATTGGAGTAGAAATGGCGGTTGCGTTTAGCTATTTCAACACTAAAAAGGCGGGACCTAAATGCCAATCTAGCAGCTCGCTTAAAATCATGTTGCCAGAGGGAAGCCATGTCACGTGTCTGAGAAAGTGAAGGAAGTCGGGATGTCTGGTCAGTGTCGATTACATTACAGAACATTTATTTGGATTTTGTCAAGAATCACGAGATGTACAGCAGGAGCAGCAGACCAGATATAGCAGCAGAATTCAATGCACGGGGAAATGGTAGATTTGTAAATGTACAAGATGAATTCTGGCGAGAACATTTTCTAACACAACACAGTGACCCAAATTTCCTTGCAGTAGATGCAGCTATTAATTCGATGTAGCCGTTCCACTTTATGTCAGTGGAAAACGAGAGGCAACAAAAATACAAAAAAAAACAAAAAAAAACAAAAAAAAAACGCAGTGTGTTGCTCTCCTGGAGTCTCGTGTGGAAGTCAGGAAAGATGTAAATACATTGTTTAAAATCTGATAAATTTATAGGCAATGTGTGTACAGTCTCAGAGATAACGCGTTTACTGATATAGATAGTTGGATATGAGTCTCTTCAGATGATTTCTTGAGTCACCATGCAGTGCTGATTACCCTGTCGCGCTGACTATATCGCTGTACGAGGGGCATTTATGAAGTTCATGGAAAAATGTAATTAAATTTTAAGCATGTTTTATTTCTTCAATATCAAAATATTTTTAAGAGCTGGATGAGTCTATTGGTGATTTTGAAGATACGGCAGCTCGGGAAACCTACTCTGATCGTTCTGATAAGAAAAGAACTACCGAAAATGGCCTCAGACTCAACACGAAGGCTTATAACAAGTACCTTTATGAGGTAGTGTTGCCCTGGGCTAAGAGGGTGGCTGCTTGAAGACCCTATGTCTGGTAACAGGAATCTGTACCGGGGCACACAAGCAGGAGAACCCAGTCTTGAATGCCGGACAATTTCTGCGACCACATCACCCCTTCCATCTGGCCACCTAACTGCTCCGACTTCAACTTGATTATTATGTGTGGGGCGCAGTTAAGCGAGGGACCACAAAACTCATTGAAACACCAAGAAAGCCGCCCAGAAGAGTTGCAGGAGATTCCGATTTCGTCTGGAGGTCGTGGTTGGAAGCAATGGTAATTTTATTGAACATATTTACTCTTTAGTATTTCAAGGTGTTTTTTTGGAATTTTCTTAAATATATCTGTTAAAATGAGATGTCAGTGTTATTTTCATTTTTGACATTTCGACAATTTACTCATCGCACTCTGTATATATATATATATATATATATATATATATATATATATATATATAGAGAGAGAGAGAGAGAGAGATAGATAAATGTAGACATATATATGTGTATATTAATATATTCACTTCAATCAAGGCGATAATGACACTAATATGCTTTTATGGTTATTCGATGTGCAAGCGAATGAGAAGAATTTAGAAGGCTCCGGAAATCTGATTCTAAACAGGAAACGAGAGGTAAAACTCTGTTCCGGTTCAAAAGATGTGAACCAGGCGATATCTCTCTATCTATCTATCTATCTAGCCATCAAGAGACAGACTGTTTCGCTGTATCACAGCTCCTCTGTGTGGCTCGACAGCCGATCCCTTCAAACCGGGAACGAAACCTGACCAATTTGGTATAAGTCGGAGATTCTAACCTCTAAGTTATCGACGCCCAGCAGGGAAAAAGGCGAATTTTTGCGTATTTATTTTTTCATAAACACGCCAGACACCTAGAGGACTGAGTCAGTCTGGGGAGTCTTGCATTATCAGCAGTAATAGTGACCGTTTACAAATTCGCGATAAATATGAATGAAAGGACAAAAGGTAAACTATAATCGACGGACTTTATCAAGGCAAATGTGATGATTTTATTTTGTAACAAGTATATATTTGAGAGTTCATCAAAATATTTTAATTTAAGAATGTTCATAAATATTCCTCAGGTTAACTGAATAGCGTAAGTATTAGAACCTAGATTAATTCATATCGCGTCTCCGAAATGAAATTTTTAAATTTAAAAACGCTCATAAATATTAAACATGTTAACTTAAATGTCCAGGTATTTAGTACTTTGATTACGTCATGAAAAGATGCTCATAAATATTCATCATGTTAACTGAAATGTGTAGGCGAATAAACCTTATATTACGTTATTTAACATATTCTTTGTATTATGCATCACTAAAAATTGAAATAATGGATTCAACCGTTTTCCTTTGATTTTTGAAGACATTTGTTGCGTATGTTGGCTTGGAAAAGGTGAGATTGGGAGAAAAAAAAACGGGGCGTGGATTGATATTTTGATAATATTCGGTGGCCGCACTCTCGACGATATTCCTTCCGAGTAAATTACTTTCTCTTTTGATGAGTGTGGCATTTTTTTGCATGACAATTATGGTCAAATTTATCTGTATATAACTAGTGCATTTGTTAAGCGGTTATTTATGAGGTCTCTTTTGTGTTGGCAGGGGCGTTTTTTTTTTTAAATGACTACATTTTTCTCCAATGTCTTGTGAAGAACAATCTAGGCAATTTATTCCATAGATGCGTGCTTCTGAACTATTATTGTTATGGGTGTTTTTAGATCTGATTATATCCATGTTGGTTTTGGAAGTGGTTGTGATTATTATTTTGTTTAATTTAATATTGGAGATAATGCTGCTATTTTTGTTGCGGTCATATATTTTTTGTGCTATTCACAATGCATTGTGAATGAAGTGATAGGGATATTGGAGCTTTCATACATTTATAAATATATATATATATATATATATATATATATATATACATATATATATATATAATTATATATTCAGTTGTATATTTATATATATATATATATATAAAAGAAAAAGTTTCAAATTAAAAAAATAATGATGTTCCTTTATGAAAGTATTAGGTTATTTGTATATATATTTGGTATTTCTGATTGGCCTCAATCTTGCTTCAGAAATAACTGTTTGTTTACAAGTAGCGTCATCTGAAATAAAAAAATATATATACAAATAAATAAATACTTTCACAAAAGAGCATTATTATTTTTATTTTTAATTCTATATATACATTAAGAAAGTATACATTAGCTTATATATATATATATATATATATATATATATATATATATATTATATATATATATATATATATATATATATATATATATATATTATATATATATATATATATATAATACATATATATATATATATATATATATATATATATATATATATATATATATATATATATATATATATATATATGTATATTTCCTTTCCGTCGAATTCCACGTATGTGGGTCAAGCAGATCAGTTCCCATGGAAACCAACAGCTCAACACCAGCACAAGAGATTTGATTATAGGGGTGAAGGTTTCGTGCAGGACCACACTTTTGAAGGACCGAATTCAGAGACCTGGTACACTAATACCGTTGAATATATATATATATATATATATATATATATATATATATATATATATAATTTATATATATATATATATATATATATATATATATATTTATATATATTTAAATATTTGTCATTCATTATGCCCTTACACATACATATCTGAGAATATTTACACACACATACATATATATATATATATATATATATATATATATATATATATATATATATATATATATATATTAAAATGGAAAAAAAAAACAGTGTTAACCCCCACCCAAAATATCAGAATTGTCAATGTAAGGTATTATGTATAATTTTATATATATATATATATATATGAGTGTGTGAGTGTGTGTGAGTGCTGTAATGACTAATTACACGGAAAGTGGATTCCAAATCCTCTTTCGTTCGCTTCGATCCTAATGACATTTGGAAAGGCACGAATCCCATTTCCCTTAGTTTTGTTTTAGATGTCAGGGCGTACTGGGCTGTCTGTCCAGGATTGTTATCCTGTTCAAGAGAAGTCAAACCTGACGAGATCTGTTTGGAGATCTCTTGTCGGCCTTTGAACCATTTCTGTGCCATCTCTTCTTCCATCATGTGCGGATGGTTCTAACCAAGGCGTAATATCTATAATCAACTCAGCGATGATGTGGGTATTACGAAGTTTCGGCTATCAACTAAACTGATGAAATCGACGAAATATTCTACTACACACACACACACACACACAGACACACACACATATATATATATATAATTACATATATATATATATATGCACACACATAGACATGAGAATGACAATCTTGAATTAATGCCTTGTGACTACAATCAACTCAGCTATGATGTGGCCAGTTTGAAGGTTTGGCTATAAACTAAACTGCTGAGCATTCATTTGCTGATATCGACGAACTACTCTACTATATATATATATATATATATATATATATATATATATATATATATATATATATATATATATATATTCACACACACACAGACATGAGAATGACAATCTTGAATAAATGCCTTGTGACTAAAAACCAACTCAGCTATGATGTGGCCAGTTTGAAGGTTCGGCTATAAACTAAACTGCTGAGCCTTCATTTGCTGAAATCGATGAACTAGACTACTATATATATATATATATATATATATATATATATATATATATATTCACACACACAGAAATGAGAATGACAATCTTGAATTAATGCCTCGTGACTAAAATTTTCCTTCTCCCCATATATTTTATTATAGATGACTTTAACAATTTGTCCAAAGCTCTTTGATGTCTCTTCTGCAAAGACGATCCTTGCCTTTCTATCTTACGTTGATTTCTGGATTCGATCCATCAATGTATCTCCACCAAGGGCCGATGGTAATATGCGCGTGAGTATCAGGAAGCCATTTTACTGCAACGGGACCGAATGGCTGGAAGGGTTTTTCCTGCACGACCAACTTAAACCATTCTCGCACAAACCCTGCGGGCGTGCTCAGTTAAACCATGTGAGGGGCTAAAGCGAGACTGTTCCCACCTCCCAGTACCAGAATGAATGGGAAATTTAACGGATGTAGAAATACAAGCAGAGCGTTTGATTCCCTTCTCATTTGCTGCCGGAGAGCGAACGAACGGGTTTTGAAAGGAAGATTAAAAACGTACAGAAAAGATTCCGTGTATGAGGGTCCGACTGTTGATATGGGTGTATCTGGACGGGTTGAACGAGAATAAAAAAATATAACAAAGAGGCAAAGAAAGGAGCTTGAGAAAAAAAACAGTAGAAAGTCAGAGAGAGAGAGTGAAGGGGGGAGAGGGAGCGAAAGAGAGACAGACCAAAAGAGAGTGAGAGTGAGGGATTAATTGGTACGACATCCTGAAAAGGAGAGACGGAGATAAATGCTTTCGGAGAAGGAAAATTTGTGTGATGAATGTGATAAAGAAAGAGTAAAATAAAAAAAAAAAGAATTAAAGAAAGAAAGAATTAAAGAAAGAAAGAAAGAAAGAAAGAAAGAAAGAATTAAAGAAAGAAAGAAAGAATTAAAGAAAGAAAGAAAGAAAGAATGAAAGAATTAAAGAATTAAAGAAAGAAAGAAAGAAAGAAAGAATTAAAGAAAGAATTAAAGAAAGAAAGAATTAAAGAAAGAAAGAAAGAATTAAAGAAAGAAAGAAAGAATGAAAGAATTAAAGAATTAAAAAAAGAAAGAAAGAAAGAAAAATTAAAGAAAGAAAAAAAAGAAAGAAAAAAAATTAAAGAAAGAAAGAAAGAAAGAAAAAAGAAAGAAAGAATTAAAGAAAGAAAGAAAGAAAGAATTAAAGAAAGAATTAAAGAAAGAAAGAAAGAAAGAATTAAAGAAAGAAAGAAAGAATTAAAGAAAGAAAGAAAGAATGAAAGAATTAAAGAATTAAAGAAAGAAAGAAAGAATTAAAGAAAGAATTAAAGAAAGAAAGAAAGAAAGAATTAAAGAAAGAAAGAAAGAATGAAAGAATTAAAGAATTAAAGAAAGAAAGGAAAATGAGCCCGAATAAGAAAGTGAGATAAAGATGAATAAATTTTCTTATTTCAAACATGTAATAGTGAAAGAAAGAGAAAAGAGAGAAAAGAGAAATAGAATATGATGACGAAAAAAAGTATATTAAGAGTGAGAAAGAAAGAAAGGATGAAAGAAAGAAGGAAAAGAAAGAGTGCAAATACGAGATTGAATCGTGAATAAACTTTCTTATTTCAAACATGCAATAAGGAAGCGAACTGAGAGAGTGTGAGAAAGAGAAAGAGAGTAAATAGGAAGATAAAAAAATATAGTAATAGTGAGAAAAAAGAAAGAAAGAAAAAGAAGAGCGTGAACTGAGATAAAAGAGAAAGAGAGGAAGAGTAAATATAAAGATAAAAATTATACCAAGGAAGAAAGAACGAAAGAAAAAGAGGGTTAGTGAAAAAGTGAGAGAAGGATGAATAAACTTTCTTATTTCAAACATATAATAAGGAATCGAACTGAGAGAGAGAGAGACAGAGAGTAAATATGACGAGACAATAATTATAGTAAGAGTGAGAAAGAAAACAAAAGGAGAAAAATAAATAGAGAGTATGTGACGGCATATCACAGAAAAAGAGAGAATGAATATAGTGAATGCGGGGATGGTGGCGGGTGGGCAAAAACAAGAAGAGTCCTTGATTGAGATCCGCTCGTCTATAGACATGCGGACATAAATACATATGCTACGTTTAACGGACGTCTTCAAAAGCTTCATTCAGTTTATCAAGTAAAATCAAAACTTTGATGGTGGTACGGATTCAATTGATTATGTCTCCCTGTCTTTATCACCTTTCTCACTCACTCTCTTTCTATTTCCCCCCCTCTCTCTCTCTCTCTCTATATATATATATATATATATATATATATATATATATATATATATATAAATAATAATATTATAAAAAAATATGCATACATATACAAAAATATATAAAAATACCCATACATGTATATTTTCAGAAAAAATTTTTCCAAGAGGAAGAATCCAGGTAGAAAACTCAATGTCTAGGACAGAGTAAGGATATAATAAAAAGGCTTAAACATTAATATTCCATTTTTATAAAAGTGTTTAAGCCTTTTTATAAATATATATATATATATATATATATATATATATATATATATATATATATATATATATCGATGTCTTATTTATTCTCTTTCAGCCATTCTTTATATTTCCATATTGACTTATTTACTGAATATGTCAGATATTTGTCGCATGTTTTTCATAGGCAGCAAGAATTAATTTTAATAAATTTTGTTAAATTCCACCTGAAAGATCTATTTAATTTTTTATTGCATTTCTCTCTTTTGCAGTAAGTCCAAACAAATATATACGATGTCCCTTCAGGATGTAGGTGATCATCGCTCTCCACTTCGCCCTATTTTTTGTAGCTCTCAATATTTCTGTCACTTTGCTACTTCTCCCAGGCCATTTTCTGTCATCCACTTGCTTAAGCCTGTCATGGGTTGTATTCCCTTGTCTCTCTTTCTTTCTATTCGACCTGTGAGTATCAGATTCTCCAAGCCCTCCTTTCTCATTACGTGTCCCAGGAATTTCAGCTGCCTCTTCCTGATGTTAAGTATAAGCTTCCTCCTTGTTTGCATCTTCTCCATAACCTCATGTTTGCTCACACTCTCAGTGCATGTTATCCTTAGCATCCTTCTGTAGAACCATACCTCCGTTGCCTCGAGTCTCTTCTTCATCTTTGAGGAAATTTTCCAACATTCGCAACCGTAAAGACAGATGTCACGTAGCAGGTCAGTATTCTTTTCGTTGTTACCAAAGAAATCTTCCTGTCTCGTAATACTCTGCCTAGCCATCCCAATACGTCTACGGATCTAAGCGTCGCACTTGCCGTCTTCTGTCAGATCGCTTTCCCCGATACTTTAATTTTCACACCTGCTTGATTTTAGTGTCCCTCTACCTGTAAACCGCATTTCGGGCTTATCCTTTTATTGATGACCATGTATTTTGCTTTCTTCTAGTTTGTGCTTAGTCCTTTCTTCTCGCTCTCTTTCGCTACATTCTGTAGGAGGTTTTGTAATTTCTCTGACTGCTATCAGAACTGTGTCACCTGCGTGTCTTATGTTGCTAAGATTGTGGCCGCCAATGAGGTATCCCGGTAGGACTTCTAATTCTCTCAGAACTGCCTCCTTGTATACAGTGACCTAGGAATAGTTTTTAGCCAGGAGAAATAAAGTACATCCAATTTCAAAATTTAATTACGTAATCCTAACTCAATATTAATAAACAGTATTTGGAACTAATATAGACTAGGTCCTCCATTTGCTAATTTCAGTGATTTTATTCGATTTTTCATGGATTTGATGAAGTTATCAACAATCGTCTGAGTCATATTTTGCCGCTGTTTAGCAATGTTTCTTTAAGGGCTGCCACTGACGTGATTTTGGCTGCACGCTCTCGAAGTTTTCAAAGTGCTCCCAAACGTGCTCTATTGGATTCATGTCAGGTTTTGGGCTACCCATGGCAGTGATTTGATTCATTACGATTCCTTCCAGACATTTTCTACTTTACTCACATGACATGGCGCTCCATCTTCTTGAAAAAGTTAGACATTCTTATCAATCTGATTGGTTTCAAATAGTGGGAGTAGTTCTCTCTCTAATATTTGACAGTATTTTGGACCATTCAACCGCTCGTCAACAAGAATCATCTCAGATTTCCCTCCATACCAGACAGCGCCCCACACCATTACTCAAATCCCTCCATGTTTCACGGTCGTCTGCAGACATTCAGTGTTTCAAATCTTATTCTGATTTTTCCAAACATAAACCTGTCTCGAATTCGAATATTGGCAGAATTTACTTTCATTTGACCAAATTACAGACTGCCAAAATTCATAATCTTTACACTCGAATTCTCTCACCCAGTTCATACGCCTGTTCTTGTTAACCCCTGGAATCAAGGGCTTCTTTCTTGCAACTCTTATTTGATAGTCTAACCCTTTCAGAGTCTGTCTCACCACATATGGCGACATTGTCATGCTGTTGGTGACAACATTGATGCTCTGGCGACGGTTTCTGATGACTTCCCTATTCAGCGAACTTTTTGTTCGCTCACACACAATGCTTGGTCTTCCTGAACGTTGTTCCACACGACAATGGCCTTCTTCATTAAATTTCTTTACAATATTATTAACCGTTTGATGATTAACCTGGAAAAACTTAGCAATTTCTCTATTTGACTTGCCACACTGATGCCATCCTATTATTTGTCCTCGTTGAAATTCACCAATTTCCTTACTTCCGGAAAATTTCATTGCAAAATATGTTACCTATCGTTGATAGATGAAAGTAGCTTGATACTAACACGATATTATCTGAAAAAAAAGAAGAGACGTTATTACACAGGCCAGTATTGCTGTAATCAAGGGTAGCTAAAAACTTATCATAGCCGACTGTAGTGAGACTTTTCGTCATTTGATGCCTGCCAGTTGTCATCATGTACTGCTTAAACATGGCTCGGGTATTTTAATATTTTAAGCGCCTAACGTAGCCAGATATTTGTTTAGCAGTTCCATTCCTCAATATAATTGCTGTTGGAGCAATTAAATTATTGGTTGCGTTGGATAAATAATACTGACATCTCATTTTAACAGACATATTTACAAAAATTACACAAAAATATCTTGAAATACTAAATTCGATAAAATTGTCATTGGCTTCAAACACGGCCTCCTGACGACTTCAGAATCTTTCGCTTTCTTATTTAAGTTGGTGAATGCTGTCATAGTTCTTGCCTTCAGTTCATCTTTGGTGTTACAAGGAGTTTTGATGGTCTCACGCTTAACTGTTCCCCACTCATAATAATCAAGGGTGGATGCAGTCTGGAGTATTAAGTGGCCAAATGTAAGGGGCGATACTGCCTGTAGGTTGAATAAGTCTGGTGAGTCTTGCCTTAAGCCCCTTTATATTTTTGTAAATTTGCTGAATTCATTCTCTATGCGCATGTATGCACTTTGCTGCTAGTTTAAGTTCTTGATTATTTCGTTTATTGATTTCCGGCCGTCGCAGTCATAGGCAAGAACTAGGTGTTGTCAGTATGATATACCAAATTTTGTTGGTTGCATCCAGGAATTTTTTGCGACGATGGAATTTATATTGAAATATACACATGTAGTGTAAGTAAAATCAAGTGTAAAAATTTATCACACGTTTGACTGCACCTGAAGAATTAATAAAGAAATGCAAAAAAAAAAAATGTTCTCACAGCTAGAGCTCACACTTTACGAGAGGCTTTATTTAGGCAAAATATGTGTGCTCTTTTATTTATATAATTTTTTTTTTTTTACAAAAATGGTCAGTGGAAATATCATGATGCCATTTGTGGGCCTGGGCTCGAAAGTTAATATACTAGAATCGGTTGGCCGATCTCTCCTTCGGAACCGCTGACCATTTCACCAACTAGACGCCCAGTGAAATATTCAAATTCAGCTTCGAAAAGACAGATTAAAATTATCTTTCTTGTGTTCTAAAATGGGATGCAGAGAGAGAAAGAGGGAGTGCGTGTGTGCCTGTATTTGAGAGAGAAAGAGATAGAGAGAGTGTGTGTGTGTTTGTGTGTGTGTAAGAGAGAGAATGTGTGCGTGAGAGATAAAGAGAGAAAAAGAAAGTGTGTGAGAGAGAGAGAGAGAGAGAGAGGGGTGTTTTGTTTGGCATATCAACCTTTCTGGGTTATTTAATGCCGAACTTCAAATATTTTTAACGTAAATTTATGCCTTCAACTACAGATTTTGTAAATCGCTTTAAACTTTCAGTGTAAATGTATGTTTTATAGATAGATATACAGCGTGTCCATAAAGTCCCTTTACAATTAAAAAAAAATATATAACAACAGCAGACAAATCTGCGGAAATTGTTACAAGAATTATGAAGTCCTTTTTCAACTAATTTAATACACAATATTTACATTATTCGGACTACTCTTCTCATCTTTGTCGCCATATTTATTACAACGTTTCGGCCGTTGTACGCTCCGGCCTTCTTCAGGTGGTTGGAATTTCGCTCACTGGGGTAAACTGTTCAAGTTCCACGTGATGTTTAATTATCTCCTGTCAATTTTCCCTCTGAAAGTTCTCGACTGCCTTAACCGGGTATTGAACTCACACTCTTTGGGTCCTGTCACTGGATCGAACTAACACCTTTATCCACTGTGCCATGTGTCCTTGCACGTAAATTTTTGGGTATTATAAAACTAATGTCTTCAGCAACCATTTTTACCAGTGCTCATATTGCAATTTTGCTGTTATCATTGCACAGATTTTTTTACCAGAGCTCATATTGCAACTTTACTGTTAATATCGCTTTTCTCTGGCACTCCTTATCACTGGTTCCGATATTGTATTTATTTCTATGCTTTAATACACCTCAAAATGGGCGCCATTAGTTGCATGAAACATATCAGGACGGTACTTGATTTCTTGTCATGTTCGCTTGAAGCACAACCTCATCAATGTTGGAAAAGGCATCAGAGATCTTTTGCTTTAGGTCAGTGATGTCCCGTATCTTTGTTGGATACACGATATTTTCAACATACTCTCACAGAAAGAAGTTCTGGTGAGTGATATCTGCTGAACAAGGTGACCATTCATGGGCCATCCCTTGCAATCCACCGGTCGGGAAATGTTAGGGGTTCATTTAACAACCCCTTTTTCATCAACAGGGTACCTGAAATACGCAAATGCAATGTGATTAAAAACTTTGATAACTACTGATTACATTAAACATTGAACAAATCTGATTATTGAGTCAATAGCTTCGTCCACCGCAAGGAAAGTCAGCTCTCTGTCCCGCGCCAGGAAATTTTTCACACCGGATCCAATCCTCTACAAATAACCATCCGCCATTGTATTGCTGCCATATATGGTCTGGAGCCCCTTCTGTTTGTCTCAAGGTCCTTGATAAACTCCAAAGACGGATATGCAATGTAATTAGCCCTGATCTGGCATCTCGTCTGCAGTTGCTCTCTTACAGACGTGCCGTTGCCTCCCTCTGCCTTTTTTACAAATACTTTCACGGTAACTGCTTCGATGAGCTGCTTTCGATGGTTCCCAGACTTCATGAATTTAAGCGTTCAACTAGGCTGACATCTTGCTCTCACCCTTTCATTGTTAAATGTAGCCGTCTCTTCTACTCTAATAGCTTCATGTTCTGTACTTCTCGCCTGTGGAACTCGCTCCCCATTTCTTGTTTTTCTGATAGGTATAATCTCCAACTATTCAAATGTAATGTCAATCGAGGTCTCCAGATGCCCTGATCTATCCCATAACCTTCTCTTCATCCTTTCCTCTATCACTCATCTTTGCTCTAGCTCCAACTCTCTGTAACCCCTTGCGTGCTTTTAAACCATGCCACATTGGGGTTCAAAATGAAAAAAATCTCATCATTTGAGTTTGTAATATATTTTTTTAATTTGTAAAGAGATTTTGTGAACATCTGGTGTTATTTTTAAATAGTTTTCTTATATTTGTTTCCTTGTAATATTCATGTCTTATCGAGGCACATTCAGTTAAAATGTGTTTCACCGTGAATACAGTTTGCATGTTCTACATATTTGAGAGATGGGTTAATGATGATGGCGGTTATATTAAGAAAAAGGCTAAAATACCAATAATTTCGTTGCTTGTAAAAACATAAAAATATAGAGTCGTGGAATTTGATTCATTTTAGAAATTCAAAAAAACAAATTAAAAAGGGCGAGAGATTCTGAAAAGAATTAAAAATAATATCTTTAGCCGTATTCTCAATATGGCGGAGACGGGTGTAAAAATATGTCGAAAATCACAGATACTCCCATGGCTTCAGTTGTTGATCAAAAAATAAAGAAACAAAAATTACATTGAAATCTGAATTTTACCGAGTGAATTCTGACCCTAAAAGTTCACAGAGCAGCAAATTTTCCTTTTCTTTCTTTTATAAATCTGACAGTAGTAGAACAATAGGTAAACACGTGCAATGACATTAACAAAAGGCTTAGTTTAAAAATATCGTACCTGGTACAATCTTAAGTATATAATCCTGACCCGTCGCCTTGACCACCCTTCTACCTTTGATGATTATACCTATTCAGCGTTGGTGTAATTTTACAACCTTCACTTCTTGTCTTTCACCTCTTTTAAAAGAGACTTTTTCTTTTACTTCTCGCTTATTTCTGTTCAGTTCAAAACTGACAGGAAGAGGTCCTCGCTAAGACATGTTTCCGTTGGCTTTTCATCAGGGATCTTTTCGAGAATTCACTGGGAGAGTTTCCATTATAAGTCAACCAGCAAGACAAACTAGAACAAACGTTAAAAATGCTTTAACTTTCCGCTCACACCACACACACTAACACAGACATATGATTTGATTTACTAATGTTGTGGGGATAGAAATTTAAAAAAGGCCGTTTTATGAAAATATTTAGTGAGAATAGATTTCACAACTCAGCCGTAATTGATTTATCGAGACGAATTTTTTAGCCATTTACACCAAAAAAAGGAAGACGTCCATATATTTATATATATATATATATATATATATATATATATATATATATATTACCTTGAAAATTTTAGAAGAAATTTGATGAATATTTTTTGATCAATAAATGCATGACTGAATTCTACTTGAGAAAATTAATACAGCTGAAGTCTACATAATCAAAAACTAAATACACGCATATATAGGAATAAATAGAAAAGGAAAAGTTATCTTAGCCGATAAATTATTGCATAGAAAAAAGTCTCTCAGAAGACGAAACGCATCGGTTAGATTTTCCTTTTGTTTGTAAATAAATTTTGTACATCGCTTCTTTGGATGTATAAAATTTATTTACTAACGTTCCCGTCCATGAAACAATTGACATCATTATCCGTGATGTATACAATCACACTTCTCTCCAACCCATCAATATTACACCCATTATTTAAAAAAAAAATATTAGCATGTACTACTTAAGTAACTTTTCATGTGCCACTGGGTAATATTTGTACGCAAATTGACGGTATTGCAATGGGATCTCCTTTAGGTTCCCTTTTTTCTAATTATTATATGGTACATTTAGAAAATAAAATAATTAATGGCACTAATAAACCCCCTATATATGTAAGATAAATAGATGACATTTTCGTTTTAGTTAAAAATATTGATCAAATTACACAACTTATAAACAAATTTGAAAGTCACTTCGTCCCCAAATATACATTAGAACTTAATATTAATAATAACATTCTATGTCTTGATGTATTTCTTGATTCCAGTACACATAAATTTACTACTTCTCTATATAGAAAACCCACTAGTATTAACTCGTGTCTTCTTAGTTATAATAGTGAATGCCCCCAACACTATATGTTAGCCGTTATAAACAAAACTTAATCCAAAGCACACAAATGATATCTTGTTCCAAAACCATATTTTATAAAGAATTACATAACATTAAACAAACACTTGTAAATAATGGATTACCTAATTCTGTCATTGATTAACAAATTAAAATGTATCTCAATAAATTTAATAATACCTCTAACAAAATTGATACTATTAATAATAATAATGTACGTCAAAATAAACATAATACTATTAACTTATACTATTGTAACCAAATGCATAATAATTACTAACATGATGAAACAACATTCACAAACATAATAGGTAGAAATGTTAAACCCATTATTAATAATAAACAAGTTAATCTCATCATATATTATAAAAAAATTAAAACAATTGACCTCATAGTCTCTAATACCCCTACAACAACAAAACTAAATCCTCTGCAAAAAAAACAAAAAACGAAAAACAATGTAGTGTATCAATTTACATGCCCAGTCAGAGATCGTATCTCTGATACTAATAATAAACCCACTACATATATTGGTTTTACTACAACCATGGTCTCCTGTAGACTTACCTGTCACCTTTATGATCTTAGTTTTACTAAACAATATTTCTTATATATTGACAGATATTAGTTGATAAGACAATAATACTCATACATACACACAGTAAAAAGAACCTTCAGATATTCGAGGCTATCTACATTAAAACAAAGCAACCCACAGTTAATATTTCGGCCTCTCACGTGTGTCGTTATAGAACCACATCATGAATTTACGATCTGCGTCTGCTAATCCGCGACTGTTATCGTCGCATAGCAATCTTCTATGTGAACATAACAAAATATCACCTTCGATGCTGAATATTTTTGTTTAAATTTTCGATTAATCACTCTGAAGATGGCTCATGTGAGCCGAAGCTTAGATCAAGGTCCAACTTTATTAAAATATCCAAATGTTGGACAAGTTTTGTCTTTATTTTCACCCGAAATTAAATCAAACATATGAAGTTTAGAACGGCTCATGATCAGACATGTCTGTTATATTTAACAATATATATATATATATATATATATATATATATATATATTATAAATTAATTGATTTAAAATATGGTTATTTTCGCTACACAGTTCCAACCATGTTTCAAAAATAGAAGCTAAAAACTCCTAATTTTATTTTTGCAATTAAATTAAAAGCATTAGTTCCATTTCATCTTCAAGCGAATTTTGGAGTAACTTTTAAAAATTACTGGGTTTTAAAGACAGCTAAAATCATGTTTCCATTGTTACAGAATATTCTACTCAAATTGAACAAGGGGTGTCTAGATTTTCCTTATGACAGTATCATTGTATCAGTTATTAGCTACAATTTGGTAAGGGGTAGGGATGTATTTTACAATGAAACCTGACATCAGTTGAATGGATGTCGTCTGAATTTTTTTTTAAAAAAAAAAAAAAAAAAAAAAAAATTGTTAACGGCATTTTTTTCATTTTTCAACGTCATTTTTTAAAATTGGGTGTTTTTTTTCTAATACTTTTTATTTAACTACGATTTGAAATATTTTCCTTTTTAATTTTTATTTTACTATATTCTTTTTAAGAACAGTTAAATGTATTAGAATCCATTATATTATGTAGGATTATTTTAACATCAAGTTTAAGTATGTATATGAGTTACATTTTTTTTTTTTTTTTTTTTTTTAAATATATATGACTATGACAGCAAAAATGGTTACTTAATTTCACTGATTCAGTAAACTTTTCTTTTTTATATATAAACCTATTATTATAATATTTAACATGTAAGTACAAAGGACATGGGTCATTCAAAAGCTTACATGTTATGGTATTTCATATTAATTTTATTTTACTATAGTTGTTTTTTTGGATTCTTTTATGCGTGTAGTATTATTTAAAAGAAATTTAGGTTAGAAATTCAATTTTACAATTTTAATTACAAATTCAAAATTACAACTTTAAAATTTTAAAATATTTTCATTGTTTAGTTTTAATAGACTATATTACTTTATAACAGAAGGAAAATTATTTCATATTAAGTAAATATATTTTTCCATTTTCTTTATTTTTATTTATATATATATTTTTTTTTATAATATATATAAATTTAAATATTATTTAAACTAATATTTAGTCACTTACAAACCTAGCTAATTTCATTTCTCAGATTTAGTAAACATCACGTTAATTAATTAATTTATTTATTTAAATATATATAAATAAATAATAAAGTGAAACCTATGTATGTTTAAATAAATTTTAGGTTCATCATTTTATTTAACTGAAATTATTTGTTCATTTTACAAATCAAAACACCTAAGGTTTTTAAAGGATTTTCATTTTTTTTTATATATATATATATATATATATATATATATATATATACTCTATATTTATGAATTTTTTTTCCAAATCAAAAATATAAAAATTTATTTTTTCAGCAAATACAATTTTAGGCATGTTTGATTAATTTAAATTAAAACATTGGACTGCTTATTTTTAATATAATTTTTTTCATACATTTAATATTTTTTAAAAAGAAGCAATTAAAGGCAAAAAATTGCAAAGTAACAGAAAGAAATGTGAAGTATTTGAGAAATAAAAAAAAAATTTTCATTTTTTCTTTGCTCGTTTAAAATGACGGATGAATATTTTTTTTTGGCAAGTTTTTTTTGAAGACGCGATATTAAAAAAATTCCATGTTTAATAAACGAAATGAGAATGTGATGGTTTCTTTTGTTTATATATATATATATATATATATATATATATATATATATATATGTATATAAAAGGAAAATTTTGAGAGGTTTCAATTTAAATTTAATATGTATATTAAAAAGAAGAGAAGGACGTGCCGCAAACGTTTTTTGGTTGTAAGAATGTTTTTTTTAAAAAAAATAATATGCTTTATTTTCCATAACCAAATTAATGCTTTTTTTTAATTTTGTGACTGTCTTCAGGTAATTTTATTTCCACATATTTTTAAAATAATTATTTTTTCCTTATGTCTTTCAATTTTAAATATTAATATATATTAATTTTTCTCTTAAATTTACATTTAGTAATCGAATATAAAAACACACACACAAGAACACACACACACACACACACTTTCTTTTTTTTATTTATATATATATATATATATATATATATATATATATATATATGTATATATATATTTGTTTATTTTTTTTTTTTATATAATTGTAGCTATATTTACCAATTTATGGTTTTTTTTAATAAAAATATTATTTTTAATAAAAATTTAATTTCTAATTTTTACTTGAATGTTCGAGAAATCTTGGCAGAAATTTATTTCCGACAATTAATTCTTTTATTTATTTTGCCACACTGTAGGAAATATATTATATATATATATATTTATATATACATATATATATATATTATTATTATGTATGTGTGTGAGGAATAATGATGAGAAATGATTCTAGATGACAGAGAGAGACAAAGAGAGAGAAAGAATTTACAATCAATATTTTTTTGATAGATGTCATTTTATATTACCGTCAGTATCTTGACATCATTTGTTTCATAATTTTTTTTTTTTCTGTAAAAATTATTTATTTATTTATATATATATATATATATTTATAGTATTACCACACACACACACACACCAATATATATATAAATATATATATATATATTTATTAATACCCATAGTATTTTGAAGTTTGAATATCAATATTTATGAAATATATTTTGAATAGCATGATACATGATTTTAAATGTTTAAATGTTTTCATTTTATATTTTTTCATATTTTTGTGGTCAATTTTTTCATGTTTTTGTAGAGAAAAAGTAATTCTTTTAGGAAAGGAGATATTGGAAAGAATCCAAACAGAAAATATTTTATAAGATATCGATGGAATAACATTTTATTAAAAATTTTCATTCTAAATAAGTTACGTGGTTGAAATAAAAAGGGTAGCATTCGTTAGATCAAAAGTTGTGATTTTTTAAATTTATTTCTATGTATAAAATGCAAAAATAAATTGTTATGTATAAGGTTGTTTTTTTTTTATTTCAGGTTTCAGATTAATTTACTGTGAGGATACATACTATATTTATTTCATTAAAATTTTTTTTTTTATTTATATGTCTACCAACGAAATTTCGATTATTACTGTAGAAATCTCAACCAAACCTCTTCCTAAAAATATTAACCAAATGAATTATCATAGAAATGAATTTTTAATCTTAGAAAGAGGCATTTTTTTGAAACTTGTAGACTGATATGTTGACTCAATTGCAAACACAAAAAACAATTTCAGATTTTTTCAAATACATATAAGTAAATATGGATGTATTTATTTTTTGACGTACGGTATATATATATATTTCTATATAACTAAAGATCTAAACAAATTCATTTAAATAAAACAGTATTTAATTATAACCGCAAATAAAACTTATTAAAAACAAACATGTTAACAGCCAATTAAAGATAATTAACTGATTTTTCCGTGAATAATTTTTTAGTAACTGTTCGGCTTAACTTCTGGTAAATCCCAAATCAAAACCCAAATCATCGACGCACAATAATTTAAACTAATTCGACTGTATATTGTTCAACTCAATAATTGGAATTCGATAATCTGTCCCATATCAAAGCCTGACAAAGCTATTTGTTAAACATTGGAAAACATATATTCATAAGTCCAGATATGTCACGCTCGAATTTATGATGATATAATTTCTCATTTTCTTCCTATATAAAATATTATATAAATTTCGAAGAAAAATAATGTCATATTCAAATTGTTGACAAACCACAAATTATATATATAAAGGTTAGGAAGAAATATTTATTCAGAACGGGAAATGTGTACACGATAACAGTTAGTGGACTTTCCTGAATATTTGTTTTAATAGATTTTTTACAAATTTCAACCGGAAGTAGCAATGGCTTCTCGGTCAATGAATGCTGAACAAAACAGCTATTAGTACCATTGATATTATCAATACGATTTTGAGATATGCTTTTTGGTCAGGTAGTTATATTTTTTTCAACTGCTACTCGTATCAATCAATTAAAATATACATAATCATTGCGTAGCATGTGGTATCAGATGAGGAGAAATAATAAGACAAATCTTTATTGGAAATTTCTTTTCTTTCACGGAAAAAACAAATCAACAAAAACTAAGCCTAATTTCTTGTTATAATGACGGATCTCCTTGAAATAAATGTTTGTGTTTTTCTTTTTGAAGCAAGTATTTATAAACAAAATTTTTAAGTTTAAGAGACTCTCTTAAATATTCATCAGGTTAAATGAAAGGTCTAGGTAAATTATGGAGGATGCTAAGTGACATAATTTAATGTTTAATAACCAAAAGCGAATAAATGATGTTGAATTTTTCTTATACAATTAATATTACTAATTATTTTGTATGGAATAAATTTATATATTATATATGAAAATTAAAGCCGATACTGAATTTTTTCAGTAATGAATACTGTAAGTGAAATGAATTCTGAAATGCCTATAAAAGGAATTTTTTAACATTTAAAACTTTGCGCGCATAAACCATGAAATTATAAAAAATTAAAAAAAAAATGATATAATGGATAATTTTTTGACGTTCTAATGAATTTTATTTAAAACTGTCAACCATTGCATTTAAAGCAAAAAGAAAAGTTTTATAGTAGAAAAGGTCAAACACAATTTGAATTAAAAAAATCAATTATGAAGATGATCAAAAAGAACATCGAATTTGTTTATTAAATTAAAGACTTACAAGATTATTATAGCACATTTCTTTTTTTAAATTGCAATAGAGAAAAGCTTGTTCGGGGTATGAACGGATTTTATAAAAAAAAAGTAAACAAATTTAAAAAAAAAAACATTCTAAAAAAATTTTTTGGTTCAATATAAATATCAATATATATAATATATATATATATATATATATATATATTATTCTTAGTATTTATATATAATGGACGGAGCCCTGTCTAGGCAATGAGTCTAATAGTAATTTCAGTTCAGCCAAACAATGGACACAGTTTACTTTTCCTCAGTTAAGCCATGGATCAAATTGAT
>CAHIKZ030001865.1:245000-247500 GCA_903632075.3 Acanthosepion pharaonis
TTTCCTATTTATTTTTATCCGTTCTTCGTCTTTTCTTTTCTATCATTTTCTTTTTTTATTTTTCTTTCTTTCTTTTTTTTTTGTCTGTTTGATTTTTTTACCGGTTCTTCGTCTTTTGTTTATTTTAGTTTTGATTTGTTTTCTTTCTTATTTTTCTTTTCTTTTTTTCTTTTTTCTTTCTTTGTTTTGTTTGATTTATTTTTTTTTTCTTCTTTTCATTTCTTTCTTTTCTTTCTTTCTTTTCTTTTCTTTCTTTTCTTTCTTTCTTTCTTTCTTTCTTCCTTTTCTTTCTTTCTTTCTTTTCTTTTTTTCTTTCTTTCTTCCTTTTGTTTCGATTTTTTTTTTTCTTTCTTTCTTTCTTTCTTTTCTTTCTTTCTTTCTTTCTTTCAAACCCTGGTATATTTTTTCTCCGAATCCTGCTTCTTTCGGCTTTTCCCCTTTTTATCTACTCCCTTGTTTTTGTTCACTTTTATCTTTTCTTTTCTTTTTCCTTTTTTCCTTCTGTTTGTTTCACATTTATTTTTCTGGGTTTCCGTTTTTTCTTTCTTTTCCCCGAATCCTTCTATTTCTTTCCTTCTGTTATTTTCTTTCTTTTTCCAAATGCCTTTCCCCCTTTATTCACACTCCCTTCTTTTTACTCACTTCTCCCTTTTGATTCCGTTTCCTTCAAACTTCTGTTTGTTTCACATTTATTTTTTTCTGTTTCTTCTTTGTCTTTTCTTTCTTTAATTCATTAATTTCTTTTTTTCTTTCACCACCTTATTTATTTTTTGTTTTCTTTAAGACAATAATATTATCGATTCATTTATACTATTTATATTTTTAAGTTATTTATTTTCTTTCTAAATCAAACCATCATCCTTCCTTTTTTCCTTCCTTCCTTCCGCTGAGTTTTCATAATTATTCTTCTGTTTCCTTTTTCTATTCATCTTCTTTCGATGTCATCAATTATCGCTATTAAACGGTTTATGATTCTCTCTATATTTTGTGCTTATACCAAATTGGAATCTATAGACACAATAGAGTTTCACAAAGATATTTTCTTTAATTAATCAGCCAATAATTGCATTCGTTCTGTCTGTATCTGATTCTTGCAATTATCTTCTCGACATTGTTTTCTTTCTCTCGTTTCCCTTATTATTCGCTTACTTCTCCTTTTCTTTTCTTTAAAATGTTTTCTTTATTGTTTTTATTTAATTTTCATTATATACTTTTTTTCATCAGTTTTCATTCTTTTATATTTTTCTGTTTTTGCATCATCTTTTTTTCTTTCATATATGCTCTGGTGCCCCCACTGTTCATCATGAGGTTCTCAACAAAATCCAAAGACGGATATGCAATATGATAGGTCCCGACCTGGCATCTCGACTCCAGTCACTTTCTCACAAACGTTGTGTCTTCCCTCTGTCTTTTCTCCAAATATTTTCACGGCTACTGTTCTGACGAGCTATTTTCCCTGTTGCCCCGACTGCATGAATTTAAGCGTGCTATTAGGTTGGCAAATCGCTCCCACCCTTTTACTGTCGAAACTGTTAGATGTAACCGCCTCTTTTACTCCAATAGTTTTTTTTCTGTCGCATTTCCCGACAGTGTACTCCCTTCCTCTACCTTGCCTCCCTGATAGCTATAATCTTCAAATATTCAAATGCAATGTCAATCGACATCTTCTAATGCCTTGATCTTGATCCCTGCCCTTCTCTTTATGCTTTCCTCAAACACCCCTCTTTTCTCTTACTTTCAATCTTTGCAACCCCTTACGTGCTAATGGCATCCCCGCCTTGCTTGGGGTGAAATCCTTAAAAAACGTTATCACGCTATGTTACACACTCTTCTCTCTATTTATTCTTCTTTTTCCTTACCTTCTTTATTTTATTTTTATATTATTATTCTCCCAATACAAGACCCAAGAGCCACTCATGGTAGAGTGTTACTGAATGAAATAAAGTTAAGAGGAAGAAATGCATATCATGAGGATATGTAGAATAGATAACGATTGACCATAGACTTGAAGTGGTTTACATTTGAGTGGTTAGAGAAGCATCCACTGGGGTGCCATTTCCACGAAGAGACATTTCTTGGGAAGAAGCTATCCGAATTGAACTCTCTTTACAAATGGAATACGAACTGAATGTGGATGTCCACTCTTTGAACATGGCATAGTAGGATTTAGTTTTGAATTTCTGAAAAGGTGAAAATGAAGAATTTAGTTGGCCTTATTTTTCCCTCCATAGAAATAGGGATAGATTAGCCCGAGGCTTGCAACGTTTTGTCTGTAGGAAATCGGTTACAGAGGGGAAAATAATTTATCACCCAAACGTTCGCGAAATCGTTTTTGAAGTGTGTCATGGCTGGGCGGTGATAATTGAGCAGGACAAGTCCCGTTCGTCTTTTAATATTTGTTACTTTCTCTTATTAAAGCTTTGTTTATTGTTATTTATTAAAATATATTTCTTCTTTTTTTTCTATTTTTGTAGTCGAGATAATTGTACTTTTCTTATTG
>CAHIKZ030001865.1:250000-252500 GCA_903632075.3 Acanthosepion pharaonis
TTCTTTTTTCTTTCTTTTCTTTCTTTTTTTCTTTTATTTCTTCACGTTTCTTTCTGTTTTTTCATTTTTTTTTTCTTTCTTTTTCTTTTCTTTTCTTTCTTTTCAAGTTCACCCTCTTCCTACATTGTTTTTTTCTTTCTTTTTTTTTCTTTCTTTTTTTCTTTCTTTTCTTTCTTTCAAGAAAATATCTTTTGAAAGTTCACCCTTTCCTAATTTGTTCCCTTTTCTTTCTTTTCTTTCTTTCTTTCTTTCTTAAAAATTTCCTTTTTTTCACCCTCTTCCATTCGTTTATTCCCCTTTCTTTCTTTCTTTCTTTCTTTCTTTCTTTCTTTCTTTCTTTTTTTCTTATTTTTTGATTTTCGTTCAAGTTCCCTCTTTCATTTTTCCCCTTTTTTTTTTTCTTTCTTTCTTTCTTTTCTTTTTTCTTAGTTTTTTGTTCTTTCTTTAAAAATCACCTCTGTATACAAGGTTTAATCTTTTCTTTAATTTCTTTCTTTCTTTCTTTTTTTTCTTTTTCTTTTTTTTGTTTTTTTCTTCATTCTTTGATTTTCCCCCTCTTTCTTTCTTTCTTTTCTTTCTTTCTTTTTTCTTTCTTTTGTTTCTAAACTTTTCTTTCTTTCTTTCTTTCTTTCTTTCTTTCTTTCTTCAGTTCACCCATTTCAAATCCCCTTTCTTTCTTTCTTTCTTTCTTTTTCTTTCCTTTTTCTTTCTTTCTTTTTTTCGTTCTTTCTTATTTTCTTCCTTTTCGAGATTTTCTTTCATTCTTTTCTTTTCTTCCTTTCTTTTCTTTTTTGAGAATTCCCCCAATTTTCTTTTTTCTTTCTTTTCTAGGTTTTTTCTTTCTTTCTTTCATTTCTTTCTTTTTTTTCTTTGTTAGACAAATTCACCCCTTTCTTTCTTTCTTTCCCCTTTCTTTTTTTTTTTCTTTCTTTCTTTAAAACCCAGGAGTTCCTCTTAACATTGTTTTTTTTCTTTCTTTTAGAATTTCTTTTCAAGAATTTTCTTTCTTTCTTTTTAAAAGGATCTTTTTTTCTTCTCCATAATATGTTTTCTTTCTTTCTTTCTTTCTTTTTAAATTCTTTTTTTTCTTTCTTTCTCATTTCTTTTCTTTTTTCTTTCTTTCTTTCTAAACTCACGAATTTCACCCTTTCTTTCAAAGTTTCTTTTTTTTCTTTCTTCCTTTAACTTTCTTTCTTTCTTTCTTGTTTCTTTCTTTCTTTCTTTCTTTTTTCTTACATTTCCCCTTTCTTTCTTTCTTTCTTTCTTTCTTTCTTTCTTTCTTTCTTTTGTTCGTTCGTTCAAGTTCACCCTCTTCCTACATTGTTCCCCTTTCTTTCTTTCTTTCTTTCTTTCTTTCTTTTTTCTTTTCTTTTTCTTTTTGTTCATTCGTTCCCCTTAGTTCTTTCTCTTTCTTTTTTCTTTCTTTTCTCTTTTTTTCGTTTTCTTTCTTTCTTTTCTTTTTCTTTTTCTTTCTTTTTTTTTCTTTCTTTTCAATATTAATTCAAGTTTGTTCTTTTTCTTATTTTTTTCTTTCTTTCTTTTCTTTCTTTTCTTTCTTTCATATCTTTCTTTTTTCTTTCTTTTTTCTTTTTCAAGTTCACCTGTTCCTAATTTTATTTCCCCTTTCTTTCTTTTTCTTTCTTTCTTCTTTTTTCTTTCTTTCATCCTTTTTCTTTTCTTTTTTTTCCTTTCTTTCTTTTCTTTCTTTCTTTACATCTTTTTTTTCTTTCTTTTTTTCTTTTTTCTTTCTTTTTTTCTTTTCTTTTAAACCCTCTTCCTACATTTTTTCTTTCTTTCTTTTCTTTCTTTCTTTCTTTCTTTTGTTCGATTCTTTCTTCTTTCTTTCTTACCTCTTTAAATATCATTTCTTTTTTTTTTTTCTTTCTTTCTTTTCTTTCTTTTTAGTTCTTTCTTTTGTTCGTTTCTTTCAATTTTCCCTTCTTCCTTTCTTTTTTTTTCTTTTCTTTATTTCTTTCTTTCTTTACATTTTCTTTTCTTTCTTTTTTATTTTCTTTTTAAAAAGTTCACCCTCTTCCTACATTGTTCTACTTTTTCTTTCTTTCTTTCTTTCTTTCTTTTCTTTCTTTCTTTTCTTTCTTTCGTTATTTTCAAATTTCTTCCCTCTTCCCTACATTGTTCCCCTTTTTCTTTCTTTCTTTCTTTCTTTCTTTTCTTTCTTTCTTTCTTTTTCTTCCTTCTTTCTCTTTTCGAAGTTCACCCCTCTTTCTAAACATTGTTTCCCCTTTCACCCTTTTCCTTTCTTTATTTTTCTTTCTTTCTTTTCTTTTTTTTTCTTTTGTTCTTTTATTTGTTTTTTCTTTTCTTTCTTTCTTTCTTTAATTTTTTCTTTATTTATTCCTTCAAGTTTCTTTTTCTTTCTTTCTTTTTTCTTTCTTTCTTTCTTTTTTCTTTCTTTTTTTCTTCTTTTTCTTTTCCCTCTTCCTTCTTCCTTTCCCCTTTTCTTTCTTTCTTTTCTTTCTTTCTTTCTTTTGAGCCTTTT
>CAHIKZ030001865.1:260000-262500 GCA_903632075.3 Acanthosepion pharaonis
TTGAGTGAATATTAATTAGTTTTTGTGCTTATTGCAGGATCATCAATGAGAAGATCTTGGAAAGCCAAAGGGGTATTCCTTAAGGAACAAGATAGCAATACACAAAACCGAAAAAGAAATGATTAGACATGCTGCATACACTTAAATAATAAGCAGGTTCCCAGATATTTTATAAGCTTCGCTTCGGTTGCTGTATCTTCCTGGGCATGACGATAAACTATATTCGGCAGTAAGACCTCTGACCGGAAGGTTCTGAGGCGCGTGAAACCCCATCTTAATTGTAGTTGTTCTCAGATCTACCCTGACCGGAGGTCCCATCTATGGTCAAATAGTTATCCACCAAACTGGGTTCAAAACACTATAAAAGTATAAAAATAGATTTCTCTAGTAAAAATACCAGAAATATATAGTTTTTTAATTATCAGCAATACATTTTTGAAAGCAAATATTACCAGTAATTTTTTTGACTCTCGACAAAAAAAAAAAAAAAAACTCTTTACAGAAATGAAACCTGATCAACAAAATGATTTATTTTAAAGAATATATATTCTATTCATACAAATCTATCCTATAAATCTTACCGACATTAAATAACTCATTTAGCTGTTAATATGGCGGATAACAATAAATAACCAAACCAAATAAACCAAGACTTGTCTGGGTCTGATAGCAGAAATAACATAAATAAATATAACAAGTTGATCTTCGAAGAACGGTAATAAGTGTTTATTTTTGTTACACAAATTGGGTATTTATTAATGAACCTCATCAGGATTATTTATAACCGCTATCTGCAGTGCTTAATTTACAGTAATAGGAAAAATATTTGATAAAAAAATGATTATTTCTGCTCGGAGTGTCTATTATAGAACAGCCTAATGAAAGTAAATAAACAGAGCGTGCGAGCAATTTGAGGCCTCAGAAAGGTTGCAAAAAAGTATTGTCTTATTTCCTTAATATCAAGAACAGGCAGCACAAATTTCTGGGACATACACATGAGGAAGCAGGGTCTGGAGAATCTGATACTCACAGGTCGAATAGACAAAAAGAGACAAGGGGAAAATATATATATATAAACCATGTTCAGATTTTTGAGATGACAGAACTAGTCTTCTGTGGGAAGGAATAGTAGAACAAGAAAATCTTCTATTTATTTGAGGAGGTTTTTCCATGATGAGGCGGTAATGGGAAAGGCGGGACATAGATATAAAATAATATATATATATATATATATATATTTATTATATATATATATTATAAAACCATTTAATTTGATTTTTTTCTTTGGCCTAACAGGTTCTCTACTAATGGGGGTTCAATTTCGTGCTGGATACAGGTTCGCGACTGGGAGAACAATATTTCTCCGAAATTTCTCGATTATTCAAACTGGTAAATGTAATTACTAGTGTTTAATTAAAAACAGAGAGTGTGTGTGGGTGAGAGAGAGAGAGAGAGAGAGAGAGGAGGAGGGAAAAAAGCCTTCAGATAAATGTGCAGCTGGTTAGCAAGTTTAAATTACTGTTTTTAAACTACAAATTTCCCATGATTTCTCTCGAACACTCATATCTGCTCGAAGCGTAGCTTACCGTAAAGAAATGACATCAAATATTATGAAAAGTCCGACAATTATTTGAATATATTTTTGTTTATATGTTATTTTAATAGATACAAATATTTAAGTAAATGTTCTGTTTATAATAAACAGTATTAACAACATTTACTTGCCTGAATGTCTGAGAAATATAAAAGAAAATATATAAATATATGATCTCCCATGACACTAGGTAGCATGCCACACGCGTTTACAGTTGGTGGCTCGCTGTCGGACCGCCGGCGTATTCCGCTAGACAACGTTAAATATATATCAATCAACACACCATCTTAGAGTTTCTGAAGCCGTCTATATTAAGTGTCAGCAACCCAGTCTATGCAGACAAAAAGAAACACTTTTTACGTTTAAATTTACGTCTGTTGGACGGTCTAATTCCCCTTTTCTATTTTATACTCTTGTGGAACTATTTATTTACATCGCCCCTCGTTCAATTTTAATTTATATAATTAAAATTTGTCTTTTAGTCGAGTTCCACCTTTCCCTCCTCATTTACTTTACAGTGTCTTTGTATTCATTTATATTTAATATTGCCAACAAATATCTTTGAAAAAAAGCGTTGGTGGAAAGGTACCTTAGGTATGATGTCCGTTTAGTTTAAGGCTATATATCAGTTCTTTGGGTACAAGTCTCAGTTTATATATGTATATATATAAAGGTCGTTCGAAGAACTTGGACCGATTTTAAATGTGAATTAAATTTAAGCGTCTAATGATTTATTCTTATTCTTTCAAAAACGGCGGATATTTGGGTGATATTATTTTTTCACATAATTGGCATGACTTAAATAATATGATCCAATAAAGAAATAAATATATTTTCTCCAATAACATTGATCTATTTACTGTTGATTTTGATCCGTCTTAATGAAACACTCTTATATATATTTTC
>CAHIKZ030001865.1:265000-297500 GCA_903632075.3 Acanthosepion pharaonis
AGATGAGAGAACAGAAAGAAAAAAGAGCAAAAGAAAAGAGAAGAAGAGATAGAAATAGAGAAACAACCAAAAGAATATAAGTGAAAATGAAAAACAAGAAACGAAAAAGGAGAGGGAAAGAGGGAAAGTTATAAAATCGAAATAAGGGAAAAGAAAGAAAGGAAAAGAAACATTGTATATGGAAGAGAAAAATATAAATGAAAGGAAGGAAATACATAAAGAATCAAAAAGAGAAAAGTAAAGCAATATAAAAGGAAACAGAAGGAAATAAATGAAGAGATAAAGTGAGAACTATGGGAAGAATAATAAAAAGAAAATCGAATGAAAATGTGAAAGACAAACAAAAAAGAAAAAAAAAGAGTAAGAAAGAATAAAGAGTAAGAGCAAAAAAGATAGTGAAAGAGAGAATAGAATGAAGGAATTAATGATTGAGAGAATGAGAATAAAATGAATAGAAAAAGTACAGAGAAGCAAAAAGACGAAGAAAGAAGAAAAAAAAAACAGAAATAAAACAAAAAATGTGGAACTTCCTAAAAAGGAACGAAAGAGAAAATGAAATATTGAAAAATAAGAAAAGTTAAAAAAAGAAACCGATATAACAAAGAAGGAAAAGTAGAAAATAGGAAAAGACAAAAACTAAGGAAAATAAACAAATATAAAAAGAAAGAAAAAGTTAGAAAAGAGAGAAGTATATTTACGAAAAAGTGTGAAGAAAAGAATGGAGCAGATCGAGGAAGGAAGAGAAAGAAATGACTAAAAAGAAAGGAAGACAAAAAAAAAAAGGAAGGAAAAGCATGAAACATAAAAAAGAAAAAAAGAACATTAAAATTTAGAGGAACTAAGAAAATACAAAAAAAAAAAGAAAAATGGAGAAATATAACCCGTGAAAAAAATTGAAATAAGAAAGGATATATATATATATATATATATATATATATATATATATATATATATATATATATAACAGACAGAAAAAAAAAATAAAATGAAAAAAGGAAGACAAATTTTCAAAGTAAGCAGAAGATCGAAAAGTCGAAATGAAAAAATAATCAAGTAAAAGAATAAAATAAAAGGATTGGTTATTTTCAAAAGTCACCCCATATTTCTTTTTTTTTTTTTTTTTTTTTTTTTTTTTTGTCTTTTTTTATCAACTTGAGAAGCATAGAAGCAGAAAATTAACATCAGGTGAAGAACACCCCCTACATTGGTTCTGTTGCTAAGCAGGGCGTATGGCAGTCACCTCTTCACAGGTGTGATGGCCTCAATAGGGTTTGTTTAGCTTTAACTCCGTCGCACGAGTTCCACCTTCACTTCTCTCTCCGTTCAGTTCAAAAACTGCACTCCAGCGCATTCCAGAAAGAGGCCGACAGACTCAGAGCGAAAAAGAAAAAAAGACAGAATGCATGATGTGTAGCAAATGTTTGAAGAGGTAATAATAATAATAATAATAATAATAATAGCGACGCATAAAGAAAGAAAAAAAATTTTTTAATATATTTGAACTGAATACATACCGTAATAGAAGCAAACGAGACGAAATCTCTGGAGTGAAAAGATTATTATTATTATTTTTATTATTATTATTATTATTATTATTATTATTTCTTTTCTTATGCGGATAATGCAACGTTTAAAAGCTCGTGGGATTTACTTGAACGAAGAATAGACAAGTGTTTTATATAGATATTAAAAAAAAAAGTCCTACCGTATCGGAGACGTGGTTGTGACAGAAGATCACGTAGGACAGACGCAAGAAAATGAAACTAGAGAAAAAAAAGAAAGAAAAAGAAAACACGAACTTGCTCTGTAACTGGGGAAGCACTGGAGGATGAAGGTATATGGTATATAATAAATGGAACACTAGGCTATATAGCAAAATATATATATAAGGATTGAAATTAATGAAACTTATAAGGATTGTTTCCGTTGCTTTTCGCTACTAGGTTGTTGAAAAAAAGCTAGTGGTAAATTGTGAAAAATCATCAAGAAGTTCTGCACATATCTCAGCAATTAGATGAAGAAGCAAATGAATAATAATAATAATAATAATAATAATAATAATAAATGTTTTTGAAAAACTAAGCAGATACAAAAACCTGGAGATGGAAATAGGAAAAAAAAAATGATGCACTTAAAAAATAAAACGTTTCCTGATGAGATTGAATCTTTGGATCTAATAAAAGATGAAACTCAAGAAAAAAATCCCTTCAGATCCCAAATGCCAGGACTGCTCAAAACGTATTGTGACCGGTGCTACAAAAAGAAAACTACAACCTATATCGATTTACCATTTCTTCGACGCATGTATGTATGTATAGTTGTGAACTCGTATTCGAGGATACGTGTCTACTACGGCGGCTAGCCAATCTCTATTGCAGAGATTTGTGTTTATTCAACACCCACAGAGCCCACCTGTGATTTACACTGCAACTATGCTGAGCAGACCTTAATTACAGTTTCGGGGAAAGAGCTTGTTATCTAGCTGGATCAACAATTTGAACAAGGCAAGCACACTCAAGCCTTCGGCCACGATAACTTGCGATTTTGAGTCAGAACAGCTATCGGCGGCCTCCACGGGTTCTGTCTACCCACTTTCACTCACAAGGCTTAGGTCAACCCGTGGTTCGGTTTTCAGGCATTTTCCAAAGTTGCCGCACGCTGGGATCGACCCCTCCGATAACATCTCCTTGCTGACAAATCGACCATGGTGAGATTCGAAGCCGGGTCTCTAACCACTCGGCCACGTGCCTCCCGTTTCAGTGTGAGAAACTATGCTGGAAAAAGTCTGTGGTTTCAGTGTGGGATTACTTCGCAACAGTAATCCCACACTGAAACTACAGACATTTTCCAGCATAGATTCCATTGACGGAAGAATTCCTGGAACTGTCTTTTATTTAACTGGCGAGCAGGTGTTTGGTTGCATTCTTTTTGATTTAATAACGTCTTCCTTTCAAGTGGTACTTGATTTTTGGAAAGCGGAAAAAGTCAGTAAGGGAAAAATATGGGGAAGATAATAGTTGTCGGAACTTGGGAATGTTGTTCTTGACCAAAAACTGCTTTATAATCTCTGGCCAGTAATAAAAACTTTGGTGCGGTGAGACAACCACGCTCTACACACTGTCCTTCCAACCACTGCTATAAAGGAAGCGAGTGAGATCGTTATAACGTTGTGTACCTGTGCGACATAATCAAAAGTAAATATGTGGCCAGCAGATCTACTCTGCGTACTTTAGATCCGTTACATCCCCGATAGTTTATGATAACAACTTGTACAGTTGTCTATTTACATTATTCGTACTATTGTCCTCATCTTTGTCTCCATATTTATCACAACGTTTTGGCCGTTGTACGCTTCTTCAGGTGGTTGGAATGTCAAAATGAACCCTTTATTTCGCTCGCTGGGGTAGACTGTTCTAGTTCCATGTGCCATGTCTAATAGATATCAGTTATCATTTATCTCCTGTTAATTTCCCTCTCCAAGTTCTCCACTGCCTTAACCAGGTATTGAACTCACACTCTTTGGGTCCTGTCACTGGATCTAACCAACGCCTTTATCCATTGTGTCATGTGTTAAGGACACATGACAGAGTGGTTAAAGGCACAACCACATATCCTGTTAGGAGATGTTTAAAAGATGTTTTCTTTTTCTTTTTTTTTGTTTATATCTGTCATTTGTTTAATTACGGAGAATCGATAAAAAATCAAATCTTTCGCTTGTCCTAGGTCACCAGGCATGTAATTTTAAATCGAATGCAGCTAAAAATATGTAATAATAATAATAATAAATGCTCTGATGCTGCAACAGAAATAGCTCTCATGTCTTCTGACTTTAAGTATTTCAGCGCAGTACTAGATTGTCGGCAAGGTCTCACCATTTTACATTTGAAATGGCTAGATGTAACCGTAAGTTCTATGTTAACAATTTCTTCTACCGCACTTGAGGAATTCTCGTCTGGCCTCTTGTGTCACAGTCAACTTTGATCTTCGAAAATTTAAATGCAATGTCAATCGTTATCATCAATCTTCTTAATTCTTATTCTTTTATAGTTCTCTCTCCTTCATATTCTCTAAAATTCAGTAACCTCCTGCGTCCTAGTGGTTTTATTGTTTTGCTTGGGGTAAAATGATAAAAAAAAAAGAATGTAAAAGGTATTAACATGTATATTATTTTGTTATATAGGAATAAATCGTCGCTGCCGACGCTTGAGTTTGAACATAGATTGCCGGTGAGTAAACACGAGCGATCCCATTATTGAATTAAGTAGACAACGTGGCCAAAGAGGAAACGCATATATGTAGGAAGTAGCTGAGACAAACAATCGCTATTTCTAGTCTATCCTCTATTACTATACGGATCTACTAATCTACTCTATCCTCTATTACTATACGAACCGCTATTGTCTACTTTATTCACTATAAATTTTTTCTATTTGGATCACTATACGGATTACTATTCGAACGAGTAATATCGAGCGAGTACTATTAGTTCGAGTGATATTCGAAGGCGTCTGACAAGTATTGTTCAACGGTGTACTGTAATTGTATCTGCGATTGCAAAGTCTCTACTACAACGAGCATTACGAAAGTGACGATTAGTGTACACTGGCATCACAAAAGTGATGACCAGTGTTAGTTGAGTTCACAAAATATAGGCCAAAGTTTTAGGGCCACCTTTTGGATTTCGAAGGATCACCTAAAATTGAAGATTGCGTGTCTTATTCAAAACTAATTTACTACCTTCGATAGGTTCGCCCATTGCCTGGTTCACACTCCTCCCCAATCTTTTGAACAGGAAGAGATGTTTATCGCTTGCTTTTTCTTATAAAAGACTTTTCCTTAAGTAAACCTTTATCTCGAGAATATCATTGTAAAAAATAATTTAAAAAAAAACAGCTCACTTCGGGCAAGAGAGACATTTTCGCCTTAAAAGGTTTAACATTTATTAAATAATAATAATAATAATAATAATAATAATAACAGAATATGTTTTCTTATTGACATGGCAGTTCCTGCAGACTGTAATGTATCTTTGAATATCTTCATAAAATATGTCAGGTACATGAGGACATCAATAATTCCAGGTGGAGTTGCTGCCCTTGATTCGAGTGGAAAAGGTTCCGATAGATCCAATGAAATACCTCCTGTTTAGCCAATGCTTTAAAAATGCAAAAATTACAGCTCACAACTTAAGAATAGCTTTAGCTATGCAAAACATGTGTAAATAGTGGTTGGTGACGATGCTCCTTAGTCGAGTCGCTTATATCACTACGTTAGACTCCACGGCTGTCGCACTGTCCTCGTCTAATACTGAAAATCAAATCAGCCGTCTTTTTTTTTTTATTAAACGCTATGGTTCCAATTGGCTGCTTTCATAGGGAATTTTTGCCGATAATTTGTCAGTGACGGAGAGGGAGAAGTGAGTGAATGAGATGTCCCAATGCTAGCAATTGCAGACCCACGTTTTTAAACGCAAGAAAAATTCCCTTTGAATAATTTTGGAGGGAGAAACTTTTTTTTTTAACAGAGTATCTTGTCTTCTCCCTAATTGCTATGTCGTCAATTCATGGAAAAAAGAAAAGACACCGTCACATCTATCCTTTTGTTTTTGAAGGACTAATGACTGTCAAATGAACCTATCAAATATATGCTACTAGCAGTCATCGCCCGCTCGCTATCACTTCGCAAAGTAAGATATATTCACTACTTGAAATCTTTGAAACAAAAGTTTTAATTGAACATTTCCTTCATAAATTGGCTTGTTATAGTTAAGGAAACTTTTACAAATATATGCCAACTTGTTGAAGGCCAAGTAAAATGCAAATTTCAAACAATTTTCTGCACTATATAAGACGATATTCTTAAGCAGAAATATTTTTTATATGAAAATCTAAACAATCCTTGAATAAAAGAACAGTAATGAATGACAGTTAATAAATGAAATAAAGTGTTTAAAATAATATGAAAATTAGCTAAACCCGAAAAGTGATATTGACTAGAAGTAGATAATATATAATACAGATATAGAGCATTTAACGTATAAATTACTATAAATTAGAACACGAGCTTTTTAATCTCAGAATTCGTGGGGAAATTGAGCTCCATTTTCGCATTTATTCCATAATTAATTATAATTTAATTAAATAGCTATTATGTTTCTCTAACTCTTCAAATGTTGAATGTATAATTAAATTTGATTTCTATTTTCCCATCTTTACACTATATTAATTTTATCTTATAAAGTGTCCCCTGTTTTCTCACCCACGAAATAAAAAAATATTTGTAAGGAAAATAAGCATGTACGTACATCAAATTGTCTTTTAATTAAGTGGCAGTAGAAGAATTATCGTTGAACTTTTAAAAGGTAAGTTAGATATTAATTCAATATTTAAATGCAGCAATAAATTTTGGATTCTTCTGTTGTTTACTGATGCCTATCCTCTCTAGCTATTGTGATGCTGGCCAAAGCAAGAGTTCACCACAGGAGCTAGCTTAAATGCCGACCGATAGTGCGGCTTTTAAGCTAGCTCATAATTTTAAGCTAGTTGCAATTTTGGATACAAGAGAGAATTAAGAGTAACTCCCCTTGAACCATGAAAGCAACGATAATATATTTATATATATTTTTAACCATAATTTGGCAACCCTGAATCTGAGCTTAACGAAAATCGTTCCCTGGGCCTAACTTTTTTAGAGCTTTTGAATGAGCTGTGAATCATTGAAATCGGACAAGTGGGAGCGGAGTTAATTGGACACACACAAACACACATTCACTGTACTTTATATATAAGATTTCAGAAATACAATATATTTCCAATAATTTGTTTGTTTTTTTTTCTTTTTTTAGTTAGAATTTTTTCTTCATAAATCTTAACCTGATCTTATTCTCCACTACCTTAAAGGAATAATGCGAATATTCAAATGCATTATCTATTTAACTCTGTGTCTCATCTTATAATTTTCTCAGAGCGTGGGCGATCAAGGCTGTGTTTGTCAGGCACAGAGCAATGTCTAGGAAAATATTAAATAGACTGCGGCTCTCATATCCCCCTTGTCGTATTCCTGATGAGGTTTAAAATGTTTCCGTATTGGGGTCCTCGCCTAACGTGAAAGATTTTATAGACCGATACAGTTCCTTTATTAGATCGATGTGGTAGGCGGTTTGAAACGGATGAAAAGAGGAAGTCTCAATTGATTTGATCATATGCTTCTATGGGGTCGACATAGTAGGTATACAATTTCTTATTAGATAAGTAAACAATTTCTAGAACTTGTTTCCTGACAAGGTGCGCATTGTTTGGTGACAAAAGTCGCATTTGTTTGTAAAACAGGAAAGACGACCCGCGAGTGTTTTTGCTTAACCAACTGAACAGATACAAAATTAGTTGCGGTCTTCGCGTCTGCACTAAGAAACTATACAGAAAAAAACATATACAATAAATAAAAAAAAAGCAACATATTTTTAAAACGTTAAAAAAAAAGAATATAAAACCCCCAAGCCGAGAAATCCGTAGTTTCTCTGTGACTTTACTGCAAATGTTTTTATGTTAATTGTTCTGTTAAGCTTTTGCCTTTGGTCTGTAGGTTTTATTATTTTAAGCGTGATACTGAATTGGCAGTTAGGTCCCATTATTTTATTTTTGAAATTGCTCAATGTAATCGTAACTTGGAATGGTTTCTTCTTTCAGATGGAAACATCATCAAGCTTCTTGTTTTCTTGTCATCTCCAATTTATAAAAAATTAAATGCAATGTCAACAATCATCACTTGTTTCCTTGAATCTTGTTCTTTTTTATTGGTCTTTCTCATCAGTAATTTGTTCTGTTCCGTTCACTGTATTGTCTTTTAACCTCGGTAACATTCTAAGTGGCTTTAGCGCCTTGCTTGGGATTTTTTAATAATTTCATTCCAAGCAAGGCAATAAAGCCACTAAGGCGCAAGAGGTTACTGAGTGTGAGAGAATATGAGAAACATAATACAGAAAGAAAGAGAAAAATAAAAGAAACACGAATTAAAACGACAAAAGATAACGATTGACATTCCATTTAAAGTTTTGTCGTTTACAATTGGCCGGGAGACATGAAGCAAAGTTGACTAGGAAGAAAAAGGCGAAAGAGAATTCCACAACCAAGAAGTGCGAGAGAAGAAACTGTTAGCATAGAACTTATGGTTACATCTGGCCATTTAAACTATAAAATGTTGAGATTTTGCCGCCAATATAATATTGCACTTAAATTTATAAAGTCTAGGTACCAAAGAGGAAAGTAATATTCATTTTGAAAAATACAATAATGTTCGCACAAGGCCATAAGGGGGATAGAAGAAGGCTGGTCTTTAATATGTCTTATCTTAAACCTAACTAGCAACAATTACTGACCCAAACATAGCACAATATCCCTTACACCAAAACAACACATTCTTACTTACCATTCTTAGAACAGAGAGAAAGTTCATCATAACAATTACCATGAAAGTATTTATAGAAATGCTACAGCGAATCTTCATAACGGCAGTGGGAAACTGACTTAAGCCGAGATACCAGGACACGACCAATAATATTGCCGATACTTCTTTGAATTTTATGAAGATCATTAAGAAGATAGTGACTGAATTCATGGATCAAGTGGTTCTCGTTCAGATTGGTAATCACATCAACTGTGCTGCTCTTCAGAAAGAACTTGATCTTGTCCAACCTCTGTCTGATCTCCTCATCGACGCCACCCAAGATTTAGTAATTGATGAGGTTCAAATCAAGAACACTCAGCAGTCCACATGTTGGGGGCGAAACGATTTTCCATTATTCAAGGCCAACCATTCGTCGGAAGGTTTACGGCCGCATCACACTGAAACTCCGGTTCGAGTACGATCCCTGAAGTAAAGCAACGTCGAACCTCGTCAGTACCCAGAAGGGTAACCGCTTGTGAATAATGCAAAATGTAAGCTTGAATATGCGGGTGCTATAAAGGATAATAGGATCGGAATTGTTAATCGAAGAGCCGAGTTCCAATTCCTGTTGGGTTCCTTATATTCAATTACGCGTAAATACCCTTGCATCTTTTCTGTTCCAGCTACTGGGGAATTAATACGACTTGTATCACTAAATCAAAAAATAATTCTTATATTCTGAAAATATTTTCTGGTTTTAAGTAGACTGCAACGGGTTGATAAGCCTTAAAAACGAATCAATCAATAAAAAATACATTCTCGGCTCCGTGGCTGGAGAATGATGCAACTGGAGCATGGATAATCCAACTGCTCTATCCAGTGCATGAGTGATTTGCTAAGCGTAGCTTAGATGTAATATAAGGGGATATGCCTGAAGAACCCAGTAAGAATTGATATTACTACTCACTTGTAATTTATTTAGCGAGGCAGGTTGCTAACTATTACACCAGGTTGAATACATGAATGGAGAGTTAATATAATTCTGACATTGTTCGATGAACATAATAAATACATATTAATTAATTGGTTTCACTGATAAATGATTCTGACATTTTTATATTTGTCACATCTTTATTATTTGTCTTTCTGTGTCTAATTTCATGCTAAGATGAATGATAAGCAGGCCAAATAAAAATAGTACATAGTGGTTTGATGAGCAGGCCAAATAAAAATAGATCATAGTGGTTTGATGAGAAGGCCAAATAAAAATAGTTTATAGTAGTCTGATGAGCAGGCCAAATAAAAATAGTTTATAGTAGTCTGATGAGCAGGCCAAATAAAAATGAACATAATAAATACATATTAATTAATTGGTTTCACTGATAAATGATTCTGACATTTTTATATTTGTCACATCTTTATTATTTGTCTTTCTGTGTCTAATTTCATGCTAAGATGAATGATAAGCAGACCAAATAAAAATAGTTCATAGTGGTTTGATGAACAGGTCAAATAAAAATAGTTTATAGTGGTTTGATGAGCAGGCCAAATAAAAATAGTTCATAGTGGTTTGATGAGCAGGCCAAATAAAAATAGTTCATAGTGGTTTGATGAGCAGGCCAAATAAAAATAGTTCATATTGGTCTGATGAGCAGGCCAAATAAAAATAGTTCATAGTGATTTGAAAAGCTTCTGTAATTGCTTCGCAATTAAAAATATATAAAATATGGCAAAAATGGTTATATTTTCTTTTTAATTATCAAGAGTTTTTCTTGTTTGTCTATATTAATTTTATATATATTTCTTCCATGCAAACTATTGTCCTCATCTTTGCTGTTATTATCAACATCTGGATGTAGCCGATGGTGTTGAGTCTAAGGTTCCGTGGGAAGAAGTTTGACATCATGACATACCCTCACGAAGGTCGCTACAGAGGACGTGAATATGGTGTGAATCACTTTAGCTAAGTTTGTGGTAACTTTCAGTCCGATAAGCTTGAAAGAGAAACGAAAGTATGTTAAAATATGGCGCAGGCTGCGTACCATTCAGTTTGGTCGCCTTCCAATTTTGGCCCAGTAAAGATGTGTCCTTAAATACATGGTGAGTGGCACACACACACACACACACACACACACACACACAAAAACAATAAACAAACGTGCACTTGAGCACGCAATTACGATTTTACACACATAAACAAACGTTAACACACACACACACACACACACACGCACGTTATATATATATATATATATATATATAAATGAATTTTGTCTTTGAAGTCACCACAGCTGTTTCATGCTGGATGCAGTCGTCATGCCTGAGGATATCGCCTCTGAGTGTTGACATCAATTTCACTTTTACATTACGTTCTATTTAACTTTATTTCCTCATATATATATATATATATATATATATATTGTCATCCACAGACAGAGTGTTTCGCAGCTCATCAGTTTGGCTAGACGTCCAGTTGTCTCTAGTTAGGATTGAAACCCGACTGAATTGGCGTCAGTCAGCGATTCTACCACTAAGCCGCTGGCGCACGGCTGGGATGAAGGTGAATTCAAGAATATTTATTTTTGTTCTAAACACATTTTTGACTGAGAGAATTCTTATATGATTTTAAGTTAGTTTAGTGTTTACAATCATCACCTGAACTAAACAAAGCTGCTCAGAATATTTACAAAAAACCATTTTCACTACCTTAAATAATATTCGATATCATATTTGGTCTGGCTTCTGATTTTTTTAGAACTCCACCGTTTGATAAAAATCTAAAAAAACCATATCATGAAATTATACATACAAGTCGAATGTAAATGTAATTCTCGATATACAACATTTCAATCACATTTCCAGCCTGCCGTAAGGTATCTACCTGTTTTTTTTTAAAGTTAAGAACAAGGAAATTTTTGGGATACTTTGATTCCGTATAACGATGCCAAGAATTAAAAAATGTTGCCAATTAAAAGGTGTGAGAAAAGTACATAAATTGTTGATTAAAATTTCGCCAATGCCGTATTTCATCTAAGTAACGAACTTTCTAGGAATATGTTTAACCATAAAGAATTTCCTGAACATTTAAGATTTTCTGAACAAAAAGAAGAAGATGGTATCGAATTTCTTAGATAAAACTGTTTAACGAGAACATTCACCAAAAAACTATAATCGGCATATCATATTTTTTTAAACTAGAAAATGTTTTTTTTTAAAAGATGTCCAAAAAATAATTTACTGTCCGTCGTAAAATTCGATCTTCTTAAATTTCTCGTTTTCAAATGCATTTTTTAAAAAATTCCTGAGGTTTTTTATTCCAAAGACTCTAACGATATGTAAATAATCCATCTAAAAATATCTTGTTTAAATTTTTTTATATAATTCAAGTAATTAATATTCATATATTATTTCCATTATATATATATATATATATATATATATTCATATATATTTATATATATTGCCATTTTATGTTTCAAAAATATATATTTGTGTGTATGATGTTAGTATCTTATAAATTCAATATTTTCATACGATGCTATATGAAATATATATAAATTTCTAATTCAAAGAAAATACTATGTTAAATGTATAGAAACATGGAATTTATCCTTTCCTTTTCAAAATTTATTTGGCAGCTAAAATCTTTCCAATTAAATTATTCTTTAGAGCATTTATCTAAAACTAAAGTGGCTTTTACTTTTTGTACAACTGAGAATCATTTCAATTGAGTAAAAAATACAAAAAAAAACATATATTTAAACCAGTTTTTTTTTTTATTTGTATTTATTACTGAAAAGATAAGTTTAATTTTTTCAAGATAAAATGAATATCACAATGAAGTTTCTTCTAAACAATTTCTTTGGTAATATAATTAATATAAATAGAAATTTTCTTATTCTGTAATCTTTTTAAATATAGCTTTTATAATGCCTGAGAATCATTGTAAAAAATACAAAAATTTTTCATACTGCCGAACTACAAAATATTCTGAATATTTTAAATAAAGAATATAACTGGACAACAGACCCAACAATGTAAATAATATAAATAGATACAATGCCTCATCTCAGAAATATGGCTAGATCAATGATAAAGGCCGGAGCGATACAACTGCCGAACCGTCGTGAATATGGCAATAAAGATAAGGACAACAGACCCAACAATGTAAATAATATAAATAGTTACAATGCCTCATCTCAGAAATATATTTAGATGAAGAAGAAGGCCGGAGCGTACAACTGCCGAACCGTCGTGAATATGGCAATATAAAGATAAGGACAACAGACCCAACAATGTAAATAATATAAATAGTTACAATGCCTCATCTCAGAAATATAGTTAGATCATGAAGAAGGCCGGAGCGTACAACTGCCGAATTTCGTGAATATGGCAATAAAGATAAGGACAACAGACCCAACAATGTAAATAATATAAATAGTTACAATCACCTCATCTCAGAAATATAGCTAGATCATGAAGAAGGCCGGAGCGTACAACTGCCGAAACGTCGTGAATATGGCAATAAAGATAAGGACAACAGACCCAACAATGTAAATAATATAAATAGTTACAATGCCTCATCTCAGAAATATAGCTAGATCATGAAGAAGGCCGGAGCGTACAACTGCCGAACCGTCGTGAATATGGCAATAAAGAAAAGGAAAACAGACCCAACAATGTAAATAATATAAATAGTTAAATGCCTCATCTAAGAAATATAGCTAGATCATGAAGAAGGCCGGAGCGTACAACTGCCGAACCGTCGTGAATATGGCAATAAAGATAAGGACAACAGACCCAACAATGTAAATAATATAAATAGTTACAATGCCTCATCTCAGAAATATAGCTAGATCATGAAGAAGGCCGGAGCGTACAACTGCCGAACCGTCGTGAATATGGCAATAAAGATAAGGACAACAGACCCAACAATGTAAATAATATAAATAGATACAATACCTCATCTCAGAAATATAGCTAGATCATGAAGAAGGCCGGACGTACAACTGCCAAACCGTCGTGAATATGGCAATAAAGATAAGGACAACAGACCCAACAATGTAAATAATATAAATAGATACAATACCTCATCTCAGAAATATAGCTAGATCATGAAGAAGGCCGGAGCGTACAACTACCGAACCGTCGTGAATATGGCAATAAAGATAAGGATAACAGACCCAACAATGTAAATAATATAAATAGTTACAATACCTCATCTCAGAAATATAGCTAGATCATGAAGAAGGCCGGAGCGTACAACTGCCGAACCGTCGTGAATATGGCAATAAAGATAAGAACAACAGACCCAACAATGTAAATAATATAAATAGATACAATGCCTCATCTCAGAAATATACCTAGATCATGAAGATAGCCGGAGCGTACAACAAAGTGTAAATAAAGGATTTTGTTTGAAATTTCCTGTTTAAATACTATGACTGGCAAAACTGTAATGAAATTAAGGCTGTTAGAAAACGAGACAGTTTGCATTAAAGGAATTAAAAAAGAAAGAAAGAAAAATGAAATGAGATAAAAACAATTTTTTTTTTACAGATCGTAATAAAACAAATTCACTGGTTTTTACATTTTCATGATAGTTCTATTATCCTTGTTAAATTATGAAAAAATTAAAATGCTGTAGGGCAAGTTTGTAAACATTTATATACAAATCATTTTTAAAAAAGCTTTCCTAATTGAGTTGACGCTATATGGTTTTATATTAGAGATTTTCTTCGCCTGAAGTGATAAAGAGTTACATCGACTCCTAATTTTGAAATTAGTAGCTAAAAAGCGATGTTTGCCCATTGTTTGAAAGAAAACTACTTAGAAGAAATCATAATAGGCAAAAAGAAAAAAAAACGTAGAGGAAAGCAACCAAAACGACGTACATGAATGACCATGAATCTAACCGCATCAAATTATAAGCGAGCTATTTTGAGAGACCTATCTCATGTGAGTGTGCAGCGGAAATAAAGATTATGTAAATTTCACAAAAGAGAAAGAAAATTGCATTGTAAAAAATAATGAAAGAAAGTTTACGAAGTTGAAAACGTAAAAACGGATAGCAAAAAGAACGAAAAACTGACGGGAAAGAAAAACGCATTGTGTGATAGAAAGAAAAAGAAAGACACTTTATGAGCTGAAAAGGAAAGAATGAAATTCTCTCTGTAAGAAAGAAAGATGCTTGATGAGCTGAAAAGGCAAAAAAAACCTGTTGTAAAACTGACCTGAAAGAATCTTATGTATAAAGTACACTGTATGTGTGTTTGTGCGTGTGTCCAAGGAACACCTCCGCTTCCACCGGTCCGATTTCAATGATTCATAGCTCGTTCAAAAGCCCAAGAAAAGTTACGTCCGGAGTACGATTTTCATTGAGCTCAGATTCAGGGTTGCCAGATTATTCGAAGTTAAAAATATATATTAATATATTATACTAGCCAATATAGTTGCTTTTATGATTCAAGGGGTGTAACTCTTATTTTCCTTTTGTATCCAAAATTGTAGCTAGCTTAAAATTTTAAGCTGGCTAAAATTATAATCCAGCTTAAAAGCCGCCCTATCGGGTGGCATTTAAGCTAGCTCTTCTGGTAGATTCTTGGTTTGGCCATCATCACAATAGCTAGGGAGGAGTAGATGCGATAGGCGTCAATAAACTACAGAAGAACTCAAAATTGATCGCTGCATTTAAGTTTTGAATTATTGTTTAAACTTATCCTTTAAAAGTTCAACGATGATTCTTATGTTTCTTAAAGACAATTTGATGTACATATATGCTTATTTTCCTTACCAAGAATATTTTTTTTATTTCATGTGTGAAAGAACAGGGGACAACTTATAAGATAAAATTAACATAGTGTAGAGATGGGAAAATAGAAATTAGAATTAGTTATACATTCAACATTTGAAGAGTTAGAGAAATATAATAGCAAATCCTATATTATGGAATTTATACGAATAAATACAAAAACAGAAGCTCAATTCTACCCCTAATTTTCAGATGAAAAGCCCCACATTTACTTTATAATCATTTACGGTGTTTACTCATTCCCCCACAAGAATGAGATGTGACACAAGGTCGGATTAATGTGGGGAGCCGAGCGCGTGCACCCGGACAGGGTCAAAAATTCCACTCAGCCCCCGCAAACGTCGGTTGTGCAATGGGAAGGCGCGACCTCGGGCAGCTGTTCCCCAGGGCTGGGCACCTCTTCAGTATAATCATTTACGCGGTGCTTACTCATTCCCCCACGAGAATGAGATTGTGACACAAGGTCGGATTAATGTAGGAACCCGATCGCGTGCACGCGGGGAGGGTCAAAATTTCCCCTCAACCCGCGCAGCCGTCGGTTGCGCTAGCCTCGGTGCGAGCACTGATCCCTCCCTCTGGTGCAATGGGAAGGCGCGGACTCGGGAAGCTGTTCCCCAGGGCTGTGCACCTCTCAGTATAATAATTTGCGGAGTAGAGGCGCAATATCTGACATGTATTATCTTTTTCTAGGCACAATCACTCTTCAGGTTTCACTAATTTGCATATTGATTTTAAAAAAAAAGAAAGTTCATTTCATTAATTAACTCTTCTTCGTTACTGTTCTTTTGTTCGAGGATTGTGTTGATTTTAATATCAAAAATAGTTCTGTTTAGGAACATGCAGAAATGTGTTTAAAGTTTTTATTTTACTTGGCTTTCAACAAGTTGGCATCTATTTGTAAAACTTTCCCTAACTATAACAATCCTATTTTTGAATGAAATGTTCATTTTAAAATTTTTCTTTCAAAGCTTTCAACTAGTGAATGTATCTTACTTTGCTAAGCGATAGCGAGCGGGCGAACCCTGATAGTTTTTAATGAATTGAAAACAAATAAAACGCATCATGAGGAAAAAAGCCTGACATGTTGACTAGAAGGAAAAAGGCATTATATGATGGAAAGGAGAACGAAACATAAAAGAAAGAATGAAAAAAAAAGAAAGAAAGTAAAAGCTCGATGAGTTGAAAAAACAACAAAAAAAGATAGATGAGTTGTGAAAGTGAAAGAAAGAAATAAAGAAAGAATTTCGATGATGCTGAAAAAGAAAAAAACCTGTTAAAAACTAAGATTGAAAAGAAAGAAAGAAAGAAAGAAAGAAAGAAAGAAAGAAAGAAGAAAGAAAGAATGCTTAATAAATTGAAAACAGATAAAAAGTTAACATAAGGAAAAAGCCTGATATGTTGATGAGAATGGAAAAGGTATCATGTGATAGAAAGGAAAAAGAAAGAAAGAATGTTGAATAAATTGAAAAGAAATAAAAGTCATAAGGAAAAAGCCTGATATGTTGATGAGAAGGAAAAACGCATCATTTGAAAGAAAGAAAGAAAGAAAAAGAAAGAAAGAAAAAGAAAGAAAGAATTTTACTAAATTGAAAAGAAATAAAAGTAATAAGGAAAAAGCCTGATATGTTGATGAGAAGGAAAAACGCATCATATGAAAGAAAGAAAGAAAGAAAGAAAGAAAGAAAGAAAGAAAAAGAAAGAAAGAAAGAAAGAAAAAAGAAAGAAAGAAAGAAAAAGAAAGAAAGAAAGAAAAAAGAAATAAAGAAAGAAAGAAAAAAAGGAAAGAAAGAAAATGAAAGAAAGAAAAGCTCGGTAATGAGAATGAAAAGGAATTACATGATAGAAATAAAAAGAAAAACGCTGAATGACGGAAAAAATGTTCATGCCATGATTCATATACGCAGTGTAAGAAAGAAAGATATATATGGATAAATAAAAAAAGAAGTGGAAATAAAGAAAATCCCAGGGTAAGAAAGAAAGAAGCTTGATGAGTTGAAAAGAAAAAAACAAACCTGTTGTAAGACAGACAGACAAAATGAAAGAAAATAAATAATGCGTAGTAAATTGATAACAAAATATATGTTGAGGGGAAGAGAAAAAAAAACTTATTATATGATAGAAAAAAAGAAACGAAAGAAAAGAAATAAAGACGGTAAGGAGCTTGATAACGAGAAGGAGAAGACATTGCATGATAGAAAAAAAAAAGAAAGAAAGGTGTGAAAAAAGAAGAAACAATGTTTCATAAGAATCATATGCGTGTTTTCAGAAAGAAAGAAAGAGAGAGAAAGAAAGAAAGAAAGAAAGAAAGAAAGAAGATTAATAAAACAAGAAAGGGAAGAAAATTGTGAGGTAAGAAAGAAACAAGATTACTGACGAATTGAAAAAAGAAAGAATAATAAAGACGCTTTAGGAGAGACTGACAATATAAAAACATATATATATATATATATATATATATATATATATATATATATATATATATGTGTGTGTGTGTGTGTGTGTGTGTAATTCGCATTAGTACTGTTTCGCTGCATCAAACTCTTCAGCGGGACTATCATCCCAATGCCTCAAGACAGGGATTGAAACAGACTGTTTTGCTGTAATGAAATAAATGTGGATAGAGGTCCGACCAACAATGAATAAATTGAAACTTTGACTGATTTGACATCTGTCAGATATCTTTCACGTGGAGGGAATTTTAACGTTTTTGCCTATGACATACGTCAACAGCTGAAAAATCAATTCAATTTAATTAAGAGTAATACCTACATATATATATTGTTTGGATATATATAAATATATATATATATATATATATATATATATATATATATATATATATATATATATATATATATATATATATTAAATATAAAGGTAATAGATCTGTTGGTATATAATCCACTGTGGATCCTAGTAATATCAGATATTAAAACTCAGTTCAGGGCTGAGGAAGGTTGGTATATGGTTGTGCTAGTTTGACTTAGACTATAGCCACAAGAGGTAATTTGGGAATTTTTCTGTATTATACATATATATATATATATATATATATATATATATATATATATATATATATATGTGTGTGTGTGTGTGTGTGTGTGTGTATATATATATATATATGTATTAGAAAGGATTAAATCGGACAGCTTTTTAATTTATTTGTTGAAACATAAAAATTTTAAAAAATCTGTCGGATTTCATACATATCTTAAAAATGTCTTTGTTTACGTTAGAATACAAGATAGACCAGATATGTATATTTCGAGAATAGAGAAGATATGTGTTCACAAATACTACTTCCTCTAGAGGACCCAGGTTCGAATTCTGCGGAAGGGTGCATATTTTTCAAACAAGATTTCTCAAATATTCAGGCCGGTAAATGTAAATAAATAAATATACTGTTTAATAAATAATTATTGCAGAATATCTAATCAAATATTATTTAAATAAATATAATATAATATATATATATATATATATATATATATATATATATATATATATATATGAGATGCTAAAATATTAAAATAGGTAAAGAAAAGTAAGACAGAAGAGAAAAATTAAAGAAATAATAAAATTTAAAAAAACAGTAGAAAAATCTGCATAATATTGGTTTAAAGAAAGTAGAACTAAATTCCAACGAAGAGAAATGTTGGACTTTATAAAAGAGATTCCTGTAAAAAGTCGAGAAATATGAAAAAATTCATGTATCTGCAGAAGGCCATAGGCAATGGCTGGCAGCAATTACAAATCTAATGTTCTTTTATTTCCAGACTTGATATTCTCTCTGTGTCCACGGGAATCTTCCCTTCACCCAAGAGCAGCAGGGTAATTGAACATTTTGTTATGGAAATTACCAAGACATGACAACAGGCAAGCATGCATTATTGAAATATAGATAGATAGATAGATAGATAGATAGATAGATAGATAGATAATAGAATCTGCATAATATATTTATTTGCAGGTGGATATCCAGAAAAGGCGGGAATTGATATTATTGGCAAGCAAATATTGTTATCTCTCAGCAAGGTGGGAACAAACTGAGACAATGAAAGGTGAAAAGTTAATTGACTGATATACAGGTTTTCAGAGGTCAACCGTGATATCTATCTATCTATCTATCTATCTATCTATCTATCTATTTTCATCTTGTTCTCTCTCTCTCAATATATATATATATATATATATATATATATATATATATATATATATTGTATGTCTGTGTGTGTATCTGTGTTTATTTTTTATCCTCCAATATAATATTAGGTTTAGGGCAGTTTTTCATTTAATATTTTTATAGCAGGTTTTTACTTTCATCTGTCTCAGTTAGTCACGCACATGCGCACGCGTAGGTGTGCTTGGGTGTGTCTTTAGTTTGACTTCTCTGTCTATAGGCCGGTAGACATTAATTTCACTGTTTAAAAAAGTGTTGTTTTCTTAAAGGCGTCTACCAGTTGACTTTAGCCTTTATAATACATTGGCGTTCAAAACTTTTAGACCAACTACATAAAATGATTATACACCGTTATTTTATTAAGAAGTTAACATTGTTTAGAAGTACTTTTCAAGCAGTTTCGTCTGAGGACGTGGAGGCTTATAAAATAAGTTGTTGGTTTTGTATAAAAGAAGTACACTGCTTTAAGTTGTTCGAAACTAAAAAAAGGCCATGCAAAACTATTAGGACAATGAAAGACCTGGGTTGATAAACTCATGTTAATATGCAAATGTTTAACTCGGATTGATTGATTTCTTTTTTTTTAGGGCTTATCAAACTTTTTCAGGTTATTTAAAGCCACAAGATATTTCTTAGATTGTAAACATTTTGGGGAGATAATGATTTACTGGAACAAGTGCTACTAATTAAACAAGAACTGGGGACCGAAGAGGTGGATTCATACTTGTCATGGGCCCTTACCTAGATCGACAGAATGAACTCGTCCTAACGCTATATATACTACGCATCTCAAGAGAGACGGACGGTATTGAATCGAGTCAACTCTCTGTTTTGACAGAGAGGAACACGGACGAAGCTTTGCCGGAGGCCAAAGTTTCGTCCGAGGGAAATGAACAGGCCCCTGGACCCGTCTCAGGCGGGTTCAAAGGTATATTTTGTGCCGATGGGTCCTACGGGCTCGGAGAGAAACCACGTTAAACTCGGCCTTGTGCCACATACATTCCTCGTGGGGGGTGTTAAATATCTGTATTGAATCGAGTCTCCCTCAGTCTCTGACTGTGTGCGACTTCTGTCGAACTCTCTGCTTTGGCAGAAAGGAACCCAGACGAAGCTTTGCCGCAGGGCAAACTTTCGTCCGGGGAGGTAGGCAGGACCTGAACCCGTCTAGGCGGGTTCAAAGGGTATATTTTTGGCCGAGCCTACGGGCTCGGACAAACCCACGTTAAACTCAGCCTTGTGCCACATACATTCCTCGTGGGAGGACTGTTAAATATCGGTATTGAATCGAGTCGAGCTGATAGTAGTTCGCTCCAAACCAGTCTGACAGTCATACTAACACCTTCCACTTCTTGTATTATTTTTCGTGAAATATATTCTTTATAGTTATTTCTACTCTTGTGTTCCGTGTTGATCTTCCATGGTCCTAACCTTGGACCATAACAATACTCTTCCCAAGATTAAGTGGCTAAAATGAACCAGACTTGAATTAGAAGACGGCTGTCCGATTTCCAACATCTGGTGTTCCGTAGCTGTCACCATTCTAGATATTAACTAGGCTCGATGTTGCTTAACTTGATTATATGAGAACCGACGTTTCAACGTAATACGGCCGTAAGTCACTTTTAATTGGGAATTGTTCCATCATATTAATATGAATATAATGTGTATTGTGAAGTCATTGCTACTGAATATTCTTCTTCTTCTTCTTCTTCTTTTATGTGCCGTGTCCCTTCAGGACATAGGCGATTATGGCTCTCCACTTCCCTCTATTTCTTGTAGCCCTCAGTTTTTTCCCTTTGCTATTTCTCCCAGACCCTATCCTGTCATCTACTTGCTTAAGCCCGCTAAGTATGTCACGAGTTCCTTTCCCTTGTCTCTCTTTCCCTCTATCCGCCCTATGAGTATCAGATTCTCCAAGCCCTCATTTCTCATTACATGTCCCAGAACTTTCAGCTGCCTCTTCCTGGTGTTGAGTATAAGATTCCTCCTTTGCATTTTCTCCAAACCTCATCGTTGCTCACCCGCTCGGTCCATGGTACCCATAGCATCCTTCTACAGAGCCATACCTCCGTTACCTCGAGTTTCTTCTTCATCTTTCAGTCCAACATTCGTTACCTTAAAGGAGGACAGATATCACGTAGCAGTTCAGTACTCTTTTCTTTGTTACCAACGAAATCCTATTGTCTCGTAATATTCTGCCTAGCTTGCTTTTTTTTTTCACTAAAATCTTAGCTAAAAGGTTTTGGCTGAAACAAAGACGATGGTTGTGACTTTGAAAGGGAAGATGATTCAACGACATATAGCCAGGCAGCCGAGAATTTCTAGTTCAAAATATCAAAAAAGACGTCTGCTACGACTGGAATTATATTAAGCCCAAAGACAACCGGAAAACCACAAAAGTTAGAAAGCGAGTTGAAAGAAGTTTTCTAGAGTCTCGGTCGGTAATCCAAAAAAAAAACAAAAAAACAGCTAGACAAGTGAGGAGTGATGGAAATCTTAAGAGTGAAGTTTCATTTGATACAGTACGCAGAGTATCATGAAACAGATAACTTGAGCTCATGTATAGCAGTAAAAAACACATCATTAACCAAAAAAATAATGACATGGTTATGGCGAAAATACTAAAACAAATATGTATAAACACGGTTTTTCTGTCGTCTTTCAGTACTGTCATCAGAAAAAACTTATCTGAGAGTATGAAAGGATCTTATCGAAAATGAGTAGACAGAATATGTGTAAAATGAAACATGTCTCAAAACATATATATCATATATATATATATATATATATATATATATATATATATATATATATATATAAGTTTCATAATCAGGCCCATATAATTACATACAAAATTGCATTCAGCCTATTCTGTTTGCTTAGCAAATATATCAATTATACAAAATTATCATATATATATATATATATATATTAAAGGAAAACAGACCACTTTAAGGTTCCATTATGATAATAATTATTTCACCAGGTTCCATTATAATAATAATTATTTCACCAGAACACTTTTAAAGGACTCCGGAGTCCTTTAAAAGGGCTCTTGTGAAATAAATTATTATAATGGAACCTAAAGTGGTCTGTTTTTCGTTAAAATATTAGCTCTGGATTTACATTGAGCTCCCAGGATTTCATTCTCCTTGGGATTACCCATACGGATTTCCAAGTTTTTCATAAATTAAATATACATACATACATACATACATATATATATATATATATATATATATATATATATATATATATGCTTTTGGTGTGTGTTTTCATTTATGCGCGTGTTTCGAATGTTATATTCTGAAGTTGGACCAATATCAATTCCTGCTAAAATTTTGTTCAGATAACTTTATTTTTCATACAATATATTTTATTATATATATATATATATATGTGTGTGTGTGTGTGTGTGTGTGTTCAATATATATATATATATATATATATATATATATATATATATATATATATATATATATATATGTATGTATGTATAGATTTGAAAACAGATATATCTACACATATGACTAAGTAAATTTTTCACACACACACATATATATTTGTGGGCGTCTCTAAATATACATGTATGTATGTTTATGCGGTGGGGAGATATACCTAAATGTTAGTGTTTCGTTAGCATTAACAGAGCAAACAAGCACTGAGGTAGTTTAATAATCGCCATGATATGCGCGCTCAGCCCTTCACAGAGACACCCAATATTTCACCTACTGGCAACGGTGATAACACGAATTTGATTTGCTCGGATCCCGTCAAGCTTTGAAGATATTCCGTTGTATCTAGAACAATTGCTTCAGACCATTTCTTTCGCCCACCTTTCCTCATCGCTTTTCTTCTCTACAACTCTCTTACATTTCCTTCGGCTTCGTCGTCGTCTTCAGCCACCAGTTTCTCTATTCATATTTACAAAGACTTGCATCTTACGCCCCAAAGCTAAATGAGGAGAAAGAAGACCGCCTTGCCTCAGTGCGAAAATTTTTTTTTCTACCTAGAATCATCAAACTATATAGTAATTATCTATGAGTATTTATTTATATCTTTCTTGTCATATGTATATTTGGATGGGTGGTAAATCAACTTATGTTAGTAAATTCATGAGTGATTATTTCCTGCAGTCATTTCAATAATCTATACAAATAATATATCCACTGGATCTAGATAAAATTACTTCCCGAGCAAAATGGACCATTTAATTAATCAGTTATTTTTACGTTTCTTAGACTCTAGTCTTATTTGCTCAAGTCTTTCATGTGGAGCACTCAGATACATTTCTCCATTAAATGATCATCTTGCTTCAACTTGGACATGAAATAGGCTTTGCCGTCGCCGTCTTTGTCGTTCTGTTGCTAATCATTTTCTTCCGAGAGACATTTCAGTTTCACAGTCTCATATTAAATTTTGAACATGAAAAGATATTGACCAAAAATGATTTATATAATACCAGTAGTACTCAGTGAATCATAGATACCATTGAACGACTAAAAGATATGAAGGGAATGAATTAATTATACTGTTCATTGGATTCTATTCTAGTTGTGAATTCTTTATTTCCACTATATTGAATCTCAGTACACTGTTCCAAGAGATTTGTTTCATTGCAGCTTACTATTAAAATTTTCTATAAATATAACTGCCATTTCTATAAATATAACCGCCATTTCTATAAATATAACCGCCATTTCTATAAATATCACTGCCATTTCTATAAATATAACTGCCATTTCTATAAATATAACCGCCATTTCTATAAATATAGCTGCCATTTCTATAAATAAAACCGCCATTTCTATAAATATAACCGCCATTTCTATAAACATAACCGCCATTTCTATAAATATCACTGCCATTTCTATAAATATAACCGCCATTTCTATAAATATAACTGCCATTTCTATAAATATAACCACCATTTCTATAAATATAACTGCCATTTCTATAAATATAACCGCCATTTCTGACGGCACGAGTACAGTAGTATATAAATATTTACAAAATATATTTTCGATAGGTCGGGGTAGTATTACATCAATCTACAAATTATAGGGAATCTCATTACCTACAAAAATCTTAATACGGGTTGACAATAACTAAATAGGTCTTATTGTAACTTGTAGGATGCCGGACAATTGATTTTGCCGGATTAATGATGTTTACGTTAGAACAAAAACCAATAGCTAACGACTTCATCCTATCTTTAAAATACCCTGTAAATCAATACATGTTGTTTAAAGAAGGATATTGCATAGGGCCACTGTTTGTAATGGACAAGTTTGACAATGAGAACTTTGGAAGGAATTGAATTTTCAAAAGGAGGAAATTTCAAAACAAAAAGGAATTTTATGTACGCTACACTTCAAAAGTTTGAAGCGACAGCCAGAAATCGCATGGGATGTAAGTGACTGAAGAGTGAAAAAAAATGAAAAAGAGTTCTTAGAGTCAATAAAAAAAGAATGGAATCAATTATCAATTTTATACTTTGAGAAACTTTTGCAACGAATGCCAAAGATTTGTGCTGCAGTAATCAAGGTTAAAGGAGGATATTTTGACGAGAGCAAAATTAAATCATAAAAGGCTTTATTTTTCTTTTTGTCATAATAAAATTTCTAATAAAAATCATGACTCACTTTTATAACCATGTATAATAATTATCTATTTAAAGCACAAAACAACTACTTTTTGGGGACAATTTAAAAAGATTACATATGAACTGTATACATATATATATATATATATATATATATATATATATATATATATATATATATATATATATATATATATATATAATTAATGTAGAAAATATATATATATATACCTAAGTGTTTAGAAAATTATCACTAAACTGAGTAGTGTTATTTCAGTCACGTCGTCGTCGATATTTCGTGAGCGCTTTGCAGTAATGGCATCACTATTCAGGCCTGTTGAGTTCTCTCTGTTTACACACACGCACACACACACACACACATATATATATATATATATATATATATGCATATATATATATATAAAGAGTAACAATACAAGAAGGCTGAAGATTATGTAAAACTGAAACATATTTTGGATTGTAAGAATAATTCATTTTTCTAGTGATTATTGCATTAACAATTTTTGAGAATAATTGATTCACTGATGTTCTACCATTTAACCCATAGATGGAGGAGGAGATGGATTCATATCGTCTCCAACGGTATGTGCGATTAGGTGAATGTAGCAAAGTCGACAGTAATTCGAACTCAATTTCAGCATGTTGTTAGATTGCGGAAAAGGAAGAAAAAACAAAATACGTGCCCAATTTTTTTTTATTGCAGTTTGCGGGCGACTAAGAAATCTTCCCAACGAGGAAGAGTGCCATGAGTTAGAAACGGTATACATTGGGCCGCTCTGCAATAAAGTAAAAATGGTACATATGCATGTCTGTTAAACAGATGACCTCCTTTTGTGGTGATTTTGGGCGGTGGGGATTTACCCCCACCTGTCAAAGCGATAAAAACAAATACAAAAGGGGTAAGGAGCTAAATGAAGTTGGCTAAGTTGTGCATCTGGACACATCGGATGCCAGAAGTTTAAGATTTAAATTTCAAGATAAGCGACACTACAATTTTCCAGCAATATTTTTGTGAATATCATTTTAAACATGTGAATTATACATTGAAAGCTTAACGGAATAGCTACCTAAGTACATATCGATATCCCATATTTAATCTTTAAATTGAAACTTATATGAAAACGTTATGTTATTTCAGAGTAGGCCCTCCTGTTTCTCTTCATATTATTTATTCAGATTAGCGTCACCTCGTAAAAGGTGAGAAATTTGCAGCATTACGTGATCATCAAACTCAAGAAAAAATTTGAGTGATATTCAGACAAACCATTGATTCATTTTCATTTGTATCGGCTTCTTTCTTTCTTTCTTTCTTTCTGTTTTTCTGTCTTTCTTTCTTTCTGTCTGTCTTTCTTTCTTTCTGTTTGTCTTTCTTTCTTTCTTTCTGTCTTTCTTTATGTCTTTCTTTCTTTCTGTCTTTCTTTCTTTCTTTCTATTATTTTTTCATTTTTTTGTTTCTTTTTACTATTTTAATATATTTTTCTTTTTTCTTTCTTTTTTCTGTTACTTCCTATTTTTCGTAATATTTTTCCACTAAGTTTCCCTTCCACTATCTTTCTTTCTTTCTTCATTTCTTCATTTCTTTCTTCATTCATTTCTTTCTATTCTTTCTTTCTAGTCTTATTCTGCTATTCTTCTTCTTTTTCTTTCTTTTTTTCTTCCTTTCTTTCTTTCTGATATTTTTTCTATGACTATCTTCCATTCTACCTAATATTTTTCTTTGTTTCATTCTACAAATTTTTTTTGTTTTTTTCTGCATTTTTCTATCTTTATTTCTCTCGATCTTTTACTTTTTATATTTCTTTCTTTACTTTACACTATTTTTCTTTTTTTCCTGCTTTTATTTTTTTTCATTTGTCTATTATTTTCCTTTATTTTTTGTATCTTTTCTCGTTTTCTTATACATTCTATGTATTATTTTTCTTTCTTTCTTAATAGATTTTTTGTTTACATTTTTCTTTTCTGTCTTCAAAGCAATTTCTCTTTAAACTCTTTTCTCTCTGATCTGTTCTATACACAATCTTCAACTTAATTTCTCATCATGATTTCTTTTTTCTTTCTTTCTTTTCCTCTCTTTCTTTTTTCCCTTTCTTCTTGTGTACATTCTTGTATATCTTTCCTTTTTTATTTTCACTTTTGCTTGACTCTTTTTCTTACATCATTTATTCCAAAACCACTTTCTTTTTGAAGTTTTTTTTCTTTTCCAGTTTTTTTTATTAATTTTGTCTTAATCGTGTTTCGTTTATTTTCTTTTTTTCTTTTCTTCATTTTATTTAACTTCTTTTCTTCTTTCTTTCTTTCGTTTTATTTTACTTCTTTTCTTTTATTTCTTCGTTTTATTTTTCTTCTTTTCTTCTTTCTTTTGTTTTATTTTACTTTTCTCTTTTTTTCTTTCGTTTTGTTTTACTTCTTTTCTTCTTTCTTTTCTTCGTTTTATTATATTTCTTTTTTCTTTTCTTCGTTTTATTTTACTTCTTTTCTTCTTCCTTTTCTTCATTTTATTTTACTTCTTTTCTTCCTTCTTTCTTTCGTTTTATTTTACTTCTTTTCTTTTATTTCTTCGTTTTATTTAACTTCTTTGTCAATCAAACACTTTTTCTTCATACACATGTTCTCCGATACCACCTTCTATTTTTTTTTCCTTTCCCTTATCTTCTTCACCTATCGATATCTGTTCCTTCTCTTTTATATTTTTCTTTCTTTTTTTGGTAACTTCTATTCTTCTTTCGTCGCCTTCTAATCTGTTCTCCTCCCTTTTCTTTATTCACCTTCTTTTTTTTAGATTTAAACTTTCTTTTTCTTCCTCTACTTCTTCATTAATTAAAATTTATCTCTTTATGTTATTTTTTTCTCTTATTCTACTAAACCCCCTTTTAAATTATTTCAAATTCTTCATCATTTTTTGCCTATTTTATTGATTTTAATTAAACTTTTTTTCTTCAGTTATTTGTATTTTTTTTTCTCAACTATATTTGTTAGATCATTTTATCATCATCATATTTCTTCTTTTTCTTCTTCTTTCTTCTTCTTCTTCTTGGCATTTCTTCATTTCTTTAAGTTCTCTCCCCTTTTTTTGGGAATTTTTTTTTTTCCTTCTTTTCTACTGTTTTCTTTTTTGTTTATTTATATTGTTATTTAATTATTTTTATTTATATCGTTTATTTATCCCCCACTTTTTTCTTCACTTTTTGTATTTTTTCTTTTCTCAACCATATTTGTCAGATCATCATCATCATCATCATCATCATCTTCTTCTTCTTCTTCTTCTTCTTCAATTCCAAAGTTCTCTTTCCCCTTTTTTATTTCTTCTTCTTTTCCCTTCTTTTCTACTATTCTCCTTCTTTGTTTATTTATATCGTTTTTTTTTTTGCTGTTTCTGTTGTTATTCTTTTTGTTCCTCTTCATTTTCGATTCTATTGTTCTCTCTCTCTCTTTTTTTTTAAATCTGCTTGTTCTATTTCCTTCTTCTACAATCATGATCGTTATCATCATCATCTTCTTTCTTTCTTTCTATCTTTCTTTCTTTCTTACTTTCTTCTTCTTCTTCTTCTTTTTCTTCTTCACTCTACATATTATTTCCTTAACCCATTTCTTCATGCCCTATGTCGCTCCCTCTGTTGCTCTGTTTTTTATTCATAAAAAATAAGCTTTTATATGAAAGCGAGAGACGAAAATATTTATATATTATTTATAATATACAGTTCTTTTTTTAAAAACTCATTTAATGAAAAACACGGAAGATTTTTGCACGATTTATACTGCAATTTCGTAAATATATGCCGCCAGCCTTCGTTTTTCTACACCAAATATGTTCTTATTTTCGGGGAATATCATGTCAAAATGTCAGTTTTGCTCGACAACAGTTATTAAAGCTGGGTAATATTTTTATCCCCAGATGTATAACAGACCTGATATTTAATCCTTTTCAACTCAATTGTCACTTTTTTTTTTTTTTTTTTTCACCACATTTTTTCTTTCGTATTATTATCAAACTATTTTTATCCACTGTAATCTCCTGGGTTAATTTTTTTTTTTTTTTTTGTAATGTTTTGTTTTTCATGTTCTTTTTATTTTATTTTTTTTATCTAATCAGTAACTTCTTCGAAGGATTTATTTTTTCGTTTTATTACACTTTATTTTTCTTTTATGCGCCGTGTCAGTTCAGAATGTGGGTTATTACAGCTCTCCACAACTTCCTATCCTTTGTAACTGCAAGAAATGATTGTTCCTTTAATATTCCCCACAGGCCTTCTTCTCGCTGCTTTCCATCTGCACTTCTTACATTCATTATATCCTGTGAGCGTTAGATTCTCCAAGCCGTCTTTTCTCAATATGTATCCAAGAAATTTCTACTGTCCTTCTGACTCTAAGTAGAAGTATCCTTTTATTTCCAGTTTTCCTTAAAACTTCCTCATTTCTCATATGTTTCGCCTATTGTATTCTCAGCATCGTTTCAATGGACCATATCTTTGATTCCTGAAGTGTTTTCTTCATCTCTATGGAAATCGTTCAACATTTATTGCCCTATAAGAGGATTCTTGTTACATTCAGCACTCTTTTCATTGTTTCTAATAACATTTTCCTATTTGGTATCTGTCTATATTTCTGAGATGAGATGTTATGTATACTAATTACATTATTCGGACCATTGACCTCATCTTTGTTGTCATATTTATCACAACGTCCTCAAGATCACATGGCACAGTAGATAAAGTCGTTAGATCCAGTGACAGGACCCAAAGTGTGTGAGTTCAATACCTGGTTATGGCAGTTGAGAAGTTGCAGAGGGAAATTAACAGGAGATAACTGATAACTGACATCCATTAGACATGGTACGTGGAACTAGAACAGTCTACCCCAGAGAGCGAAATAAAGGGTTCAGTTCGACACTCCAACCATCTGAAGAAGGCCGGAGCGTACAACGGCCGAAACGTTGTGATAAGTATGACGACAAAGATGGGGATGATTGTCAGAGTAATTTTCCTGTTTCTTAATACATTGCTTAGCTTTTGGAAGCCATAGTAATTTTATTCCAAAGCGCCTTTGGATTTCGTTGCCACATTTACTGTTGTCTTTTATAACACTTCTCTATCTTTATATTTAGTTATAATTTCTGTCATGCAACAATTCCATCTATACTTTCAACACAGTCATTGTTTTCACATCTTTCTTTTCCTTTCCTTGTTCCGCGTTAATTCGTGACGTCACTGTTCAGATGTTCATCAAGCGTCTACTGAAGTAGCGGCATTTCTGTAAATGTTTTTAAAGGGAGATAACTACTAAGTACTTTCAATGCCAAAGGATCGAAAACTTAAATAGTCACTTTTCCTTCAATTAAATTTCAGCGAAAAACGACGGGTCTTTGACAAAATAAGGAATTTGTAAAGGGAATTGAAACTACATGGAGACGGTAGTTATAAAGAGAGATTTGGAGTTTAGGGACACAAAATGAGGAAAGAAGGAATTATGAATTTAAATATACAAGACGCTACACAAGAAGAAAAGAAATATCAACGGTGACAATATCAATGATGGCTCTCAAAATGGCAAGTATTTTGAGAGCAAAAATTAACGGAAGCTCTAAAGAAAAATGACCGCAAAGCCTGAACAAAAAGAGAGAAATAGAGAGACAGAGAGCAAATATACGCATAAGCGCAATATATATATATATATATATATATATATATATATATATGTATGTATGTATGTATGTATATTGATTCATTATCTAATACATTTCAAATCTTCCAATATAAAATCTAAGTTTTATTGTCAAAGTTTTTATTTAATAAAGTGTAACAATTAAATAACTAGGATCTATCAGCAAATGTATAAATTTTGGGACATTATATATATATATATATATATATATATATATATATATATTCTTATATAGAATATTACATATTATTACATATTAATAACCTCCTTTGTTTTGAATATTGCTGGCACATTTGGTCTAGTGCATCTGCTATATATTTAGACATTCTTGATAAAATCCAAAGAAGAGTCTGCCTGATATGGCATCGCGCCTTCAGTCACTTTCCCACCGCCGTAACGTAGTTTCCTTACGCCTTTTTCTGTAAATGCTTTCATCGTATTTCTTCTGACAAAATTTCCTCTATGGTACTTAGACTTTATGAATTTAAGCGCAGTACTGAATTAACGGAAACGTCTCAACATTTTATAGTTGAGATGGCTAGATGCAGCCGTAAGTTTTATGCTAACAGTTTCTTCTATCGCACTCCTAGTTGGCGGAACACTCTTCTGGCTTCCTGGTACCCAGTAAACTTTGATCTCCAAAAATGTAAATGCAATGTCAATCGTTATATACTGTTTTTTTTAATTTGTTTTTTTTTATTGCATTTTCACATTGGTAGTAGCATTTCTCATATTCTATAATATTCAGTAACACACCTTGCATCCTAGTGGCTTTAATGTCTTGCGTGGTGGGTGAAATGATTAATGAATATATATATATATATATATATATATATATACATATATGGGGTATAACAAAATGTCTAAATCGTGTAAAAGCAAAGTTGTCCATTTGCTAGATTAAGATTTGAACCGATGTATCTTAGAAATGATTAAAGATATCTTACTGGAATTCTCTGAGGTGTTTATGACACTATTCGTATAATGTATAATTACTTTCCAAGCTTAACAGAATAATCGTGATGAAATTGAACAAAAAACAAAATGATATATTCATCTTTAATTAATCCTAGCTAAGGATCGGAAGGATTGAAATAAAAGTCAAATATATATATATATATATATATATATTATTGCACGATCATTTTCCAATTTCTTCAAAATGATCTTCGCCTTCTGTAACCTAACTATCTGTCCTTGAATAACAAGTTGCCTCAGAATTTTCACGTACGATTTCATTTCAACGTCTTTTTTCACTGCTCTTTGGACTGTCATAGCTGAAACTTCTCTCTCATGTGCCAAATGAATTGAGTTAGATCTTTCCTAATTGGTCTCTTTAGCTCTAAGTGGAAAGAATGACACCTCTTCCTGTTGTGACCGCCTCATCATATTTTCCTCTCTACTGTTGCCTCTTTTTTTAAAATCATTCACTGTTCACTTGACGGTTCTTGAACGGACTTTCAAGATGGATGCCAGAGTATGAATGTTGTACCATTACTGAAGGCTCGGATTTTCTTATTCCCCTCTCCATTGCACAGTTGGGAATACAGTGGAGTTGACAGAAAACGTTTTTAACCTGCTCACATTTAGCTGAATAACTCAAAGTGTCTTTGACTGAGTCTTGCAATAAATGGTGTCAAGATGTCTACAGTTCTTATCTGAAAAACTAAAAAAAAAGAAACTCAATTAGTTTAGTGTATTTCTTTTTTAGATATTAAACATTTTGTGGGATAGATAATTACACTGTAACACGATTTGGACAAGAATGGAATCAATTATCAAACTTAAATTTGAGAAATTTTTGCAACGAATGCAAATGATTTGTGCTGAAGTAATCAAGACT
>CAHIKZ030001865.1:300000-315000 GCA_903632075.3 Acanthosepion pharaonis
TAATACTGTTTATTATAAACAAAGCATTTACTTAAATAATTGTATCTATAAAAAGAACGTATATATATATATATATATATATATATGAGAAGTGTGTATTTTTGAGGTATACTGCTGTGGTGAGATTGTCATTTTCTATGATTTAAAAAGTCTGAAAATATTCTTGTTTGTATTCCATTGTATTCCATGCGTTGCGCGAACTATCATATAATTCATTAATTATTCAGAAGAGAATATTCGAGAATAAAATCACAAAGTTTCCACACAAAATATAATTGCTAAAATATGCGACACACATCTGAATAAAAGGAAGCTGAAGCGTAGGCAGTGGATCTGATAGGACTAAAAAGAATACATCTCTCACCCCACTCTCTATCTATATATATATATGAAGAAATATAGTTTTAAGGTGTGCTGTATTTATGGGATAAAGTGCTCAATATCATAAATAGAGCGTATGTAAATATAAATATAAAAGTGAACATTGAAGTCAATACTCAGGGGTGACTGTCTGTTTCATGCTGGACGCAATCATCAGGCCGCCTGATACATATGAAATAGCCCGTAGCCTCTGAGTGTTGACTTCAATGTTCATTTTTATCTTTATATTTAGGACTTTATCCCCTAAATATAGCACACTTTAAATCTCTCTCTCTCTCTCTCTCTCTCTCTCTCTCTCTCTCTCTATATATATATATATATATATATATATATATATATATATAGCTCATCCCTATAGTAAAGGTTCATCCCTTGTTTCCTGTTTAGCAAGTGGTTCCAGGTTCCTCTTTTTTCTGAGACCTAAATAGTGGTATTGTCATGAATTTTTGGTGATGTGTGGTTGGTGGCTATCATAACGAGGCTACCGGATTGAGAGCCTCCTGTTTGCTGCTTCCTGATTGGTAATTAGGAGCTTGAACTCTTGCACAGAGTCTACAGAGGCTGCTCTGATCAACAGTCGTATAATATCGGGCATCTTGCAGTGTCATGTCTCGCATTGAAGGGTGTCTCTGCAAGCCTTCTGGTGGGCAAGACCGAAGCTATTCCCTGCCTGCACATGTTGCCTTAGACAACTGACAGCTACGACCATTCTCGGCCTTTACTTAACCTAAATAACACACCATGACGATAAGCAACCAACGAAATAAAACCAAACCAGCTCAACAGAAATCAACTAAACCACTCAACCTTACTTTCTCCCATGGTATTCACACTGAAGTGTGGAATCTTAGATTGTGGTAGTTACTTAACAATCTCTCTCCACCATTTATTTCATTAGAATTTGAATGATAACAGTGTATATACTAACTGAATTTATTTAATAAATTCAATACAATACAACCTTTCACCTCAAACAAGGCGGGAGTGCCACTACTGCGCAAAGGGAAAAACTTTAAAGTACGACTAGGTGTGGGGTTGTCATGTGCAGTCAATATAGCCCGAAACCAACATTTTAACTTGAATATTTGGGCGTCGTCTTATACACTCAGTCGCCTTGTACGCCAACATATCCTGTATTTCATGGTATTCGTACTGCAGTGTGGAATCGTTACTTTTCCAACATTCTCCTGACATCCTAGCTCTCTATAAAATTAATTCTTCAGTCACTTCCTCTGAATTCCTGGCTATCTTCCTTGAAACAGAATTGCGTTCATTTCACCACCACAGAGAAACTATTTCTGCCTGCTATCAGCATGGCTGACGCTAAACTATAGGAGAGCAACGCGCTGGGCCTTCTTGGCCTCACGTTTTCCACTGACATGAATTGGGGTGACCATATCTAATCAATAGCTGTATCTACTGCATCTAATGCACCAATTTGAAGGGCTGGAGTGTTCTGCAGAGTACTTAAAGAGAGGAACATATATATATATATATATATATATATATATATATATATATGTCGGTATATACAAGTCGACTTATTAACGATAAGCCCATTGTTAGCATGTGTGTCCCAACACTTATTTTAAAGATCGCATTCGATATCAGTGGATGATTAGCGGGGAAATGTCATTCAGACTGACGTAATAGTCTAACAAAAACGCAGAACCCACCCATGAGGGATTGTAGATTGAGGGTAGTTAATTAACAATATCTCTGCACCGTTTTTACATTCGAATTTGAATGATAAAAATGTATATGCTTACTGAATTTATTTAATAAATTCAATGCAATACATTTTAAAATACGACTGGGGGGTCGTTATGTGCGATCAACATAGCTCGAAATTTATTTTTTAACTTGAAAATTTGGGGTCGTCTTATACACACAGTCGCCTTATACGCCAGTACATACGGTATTTATTTCTAAAGAACTGATGGATTTATCTTTAATCCTACATTTTTATTACGTCAATCATTACTAGGGTGGATACTTCGCATCTGAAATAAACATCACATTTTCATTTATTTATTAAACAATGCTTAATACGTTGATCGGCATGCGCACTCGAGAACTCTAAGTAATTATTGAGAAAAGGATTGTGATTCGTCAAATAGAGAAAAAAGACCCTTGCCTACTGGGGAATCCTTCCTGTCCTAGCGGTGAAGCGTGCTGGATCAAAGGCGGTAGTTTCTACCGCAGAGCTGGACGAAGGTTCGATCTCTGTCAGAGGAAACAATTTTTTTACTTAGATTTCTCGAATGCGTATAATGATAGACGATTTAAACTGTTTTAGTAAATAAATACATAGAAATTGGTCGCCTATTTCAAGTGATAGGTGTCCACTATAAGATCTTTTGGAGTAATATGCGTATATAATATATCATTGTTCCTTATCAAAAGATGCTACAAAACCTAGGCAATTACCAGTGGCCAAATTTGTATTGTCTCTCTTAAGATTCCGTTATTTTCTATATTTTATGGCTACAGAAATAATAATGAAATAGTCCATTTTCAGAGAAAAATACGGGTTGGAAAAACCTATGCTTGAATCATGACATCCGAATTCTATATTTTTGTGATAGGTACTTGGAATGGTGTTTGCAGAAAAGACTTAGTTCGCTCCATTTATTTAATAGATTGGCATTATCCACATTATGCAGTATTATCAGATTTTCTAAAAGGCAAAGATTACACCAACCTCCCTCGTCGTTATATGATTTTAGTCAAGCTACAATTTCCCACGAGTTTTTCACACACACACACAAATATATATATATATATATATATATATATATATATATATATAGACAGATAGATAGTCGGGGAGAGAGAGAAAACATTAAAATTTCCCTATCTCTACCGTGCGCCGATAGCTCAGGAGTATGATCTCTAACTGATGCCAAATCAGTCGAGATTCGACCCCGTCTGTCTTTGGATGACAGTATACATACAAATATATATATATATATATATATTATGACTAGGCCCGACAAAGGATTTAATATATTTATTGTTTATACATTATTTTTATAGATACAAATATTTAAGTAAAAGCCCTGTTAATAATAATAAGTATTAACAGCCTGAAGGTCCGAGAAATTTCATAGAAAATATGTGTCCTCCGTCAGGAATCGAACTAGTATCGTACACGGAACCGTCATATAGACTGACGTGCTATAGCATTTGCCTACAGAGAAAGCATTTGGTTGGCAAGGTCTAAGTCAGTCAGTTATGTGCCATACGAGATAGATGCTTAGGCGGTCATGTATCTTTCGATATATGACTGACGATGCAAATTTTTTTTCCGCAGTAGGTTGCCATTTGCTTCTGTCCTGCTATTTACCCATTTACTGGGAGAGAAGAAGAGGAGTCATAATTTTCCCAAGGTTATGGATTCAACTGGATTTCGAAACCGGCTCTCTGATTCCTCAATCCGAGCCGCTATCCATTACTCCACCGTTGCTGCTTTTAATTTATGGGAAATTTGAAGTTTGAAAGCAGTAATTCTGACAATGAAGAATTAAGTAAACACACTAAAAATCTCGAGTATCAATTCATAACACATGACTATAAACAACACCTAATCAGGGAGCAAATAAATAAAGCAATTGCAACCCCTACAGAAGAAATCCTAATGTATAAAATTAAAAATAAATCTAAACGGATCCCTCTCTAACCGCTTTCAACACCACTCTTCCCCCACTATCCCAGATAATCAAAAGTTCCTGGGAAATAATACATCTCAAACCAGACCTTAAAACTTTGTTTGAGGAACCCGGCCTTCTAGCATATCGTGGACCTAAGAACTTTAAGGAAATTAGAGGTAGTAACCAAATTAGGTAACTCGTTATAGACCAAAAATAAAACAAATAGGATTTTCCCAAACATGTAACGACGAAAGTAACCTATGTTGTAACCATATTAGACATACCAATTCGTTTACTAACTCAGTCACTAAATCTAATTTCAAAATCTAACACAACTCTAACTTTAGAATTCATAACATAATTTACCTATTAGAATGCCCACTATGCCAGAAACAATATGTGGGGAAATTTGAATGAAGTAATAATTATAGGAATCGGAACAAGTCGGCTCCCCATGATAGAGCATTGCCTGTAGAACAACATTTACGTCTTGAAAAACATGATTTTAAAATTCATGAAAATTCACTATAATTGAAAAGATAGAAATAGACAGAAAAGATAACCTTAGAAAAACACTAGAGGAACATGAAGACAAATGGATTTTGCGCCTCAAAACAATTCTTCCCGAAAGACAATCACAACTTAGATAGAATTAATATATAACGCCATAAATCAAGCCCTACCCACATTTCTCACCCACACAAGACAGACATGCTTGCAGTGGTGTTGAGGTCCCACACTTATACACACTCTCACATAAGTATATACACATGCACACATCACACAGATTTCCAAAGAACTAAAAATTAACATTCACTTAACACACACATCCTATTCCCAGCAACCAATAAAACTGTCACGATGACAAAGTCGGGCATCCCCATCCTCTATCTTAAAAAGAACTTGAAAGAGGCTATTTGACCAACACAATGACTGAGCAAAATAAATATAAAAAAAAACAACAACAAAACAAATGAAAACTACAGATAAAGTTCACTTACTTCAGAAACAGTCATTCACCTTGTAGTTCACTGCTACTAGCAAGCAGGGATGTCTTCTCATGGTTTTATTGTTCAGAAACACACACACACACACACACACACACACACACACACACACACACATATATATAAAACAAAATATATATATATATATATATATATGAACAATGAAATTTTTAATTTTTAGAGGCGACAGGCTGTTTCATGCTAGACGCAATCGTCAGGCACACCGATGATTGCGTCTATATATAAAAACATAATATATATATATATATATATATATATATATATATATATATATATATAGAGAGAGAGAGAGAGAGAGAGACAGAGTATTGTATAGTTCATCCAAACTTTTATATTAGAAAAAACCCGACATATTTTATTTTATATTGGATTAAGTTGTTGTAATTCGGAATAAACATTGTAACCAAATAGTTCAAAGTTCATGATTTCTTCTATTTTGTTCAAGTAATTGGGATCTTCAAAAACTCGATGTTTTTTAATGAAGGAGACGAAATTGTGTTGCTTACATCCTGGCATTTGGTGGAGTGCTGGGATTCGAATTAATCTAAATCATATATTTATTATTATTATTATTATTATTATTATTATTATTATTATGTACGCATATTTAAAATTTCATGCCCACTTCAAGATACCGTCTTTATGGTTGAGAGATATTTTATTCATTTACTTTCATAATATTTGCTTCTAAATTATTGAAAGCTTCCCTTTCAGTGAGTATTTTGATATGATATAGTAATATTTGTCTTTTGTTGGTAGATGCTATTCAGTTGTTTTGTATATAATTATTGATATCGAAAAGTGGCAAGTAAACCTACGAGAGAGTGTAGTGCATGTGTATCCAATGTTATAATTTAATGTTGCTTACTGATTATTGATATTGGTGATGTAATTTCTCAAATGATATGAGAATTCAACCAATCATTCTTTCTATTATTGAAAACTTGAATTTGACTGAAATGACATATAACCCATTTGTTTTTGGTTCCTGATACTTTCCACATATTTGTTTCAGAATGAAGATATTCCCCAATGATACACGGGACGGTCTCACTCACCATGATCTGAACAATCTATTCTTGAACATGGAAAAAGAACAGAGGCGTTTGCTTTTGTTTACATGAGTTCAAACTTGGTTATAAGACTTCTCAAAATATTGGTAAGATTAACAGAGCATGAGGTAAAGTGTCCACTTGTGACTGAACAGTACGATGTGGGTTTATAGAGTTCTACAGTGGGGATACGAGTCTTGACGATCATGGTGTTGAAGGACGTCCATCTGCAATTGACACTCAACATCGGAAAAAAAATATTCAAAGAAAAGTTCTGTCAAAATGTTTGTGAGCATTTCAACAATATCGGACCATCTCCAGAAAACTCTAAATATGGATTCCACGTGAACTTAGCGAAAGCGTTCGACGTTTTGAAGTGTGGCCGATTCTGCAACAGCTAAATTCGATTGATCCATTACTTGATTGAACAGTGACTTTTGATAAGAAACGAATCCTTTACGACAACTGTAAACTATCAATTCAATGGCTTGATCGTGACGAAGCGCCAAAAAAAAAAAAAAAAAAAAAAAAATACGAAATTGCATCACTAGAAGATTCTGTTGACCATCTGGTGGTCCGCCATTGGAATGAACCTTTTCAGCTTTTCTGGAATCCAAACGGAACATCACTGCTGAATTTTATCGCCAACATCTGGATGAAATGAACATTCAGTTAAGCAAGGTGCGCTGGTTAATCGCCGAGGTCCAATTCTGCTTGATGACAATGCACGGCCACATATTGTGAGGATGACACTGCGGATGCTCTCCGACTTGGGACACGAGTCAGATCAACCATATTCCCTTGATCTCTCCCACACTAACGACAAGTTGATTCCGCTGCCAAAAAGATGCAGAAACTGCATTCAATGATTTCTTATATATTTCTATTTATATATATCTACCATTGAATTACAAGGTTACTAACGATAAAACAAGGTTTGGGCACGTTGTTTTATCGTTAATAACCTTGTAACTCGATGACAGAAATATCTATATATTCTGGTTTGGTTTGATTTGTTTTGTTTTACGGCTTATCAACCTCAATGAGTCATTTAATGCCGACAACAATTTTTTTTTCTGATAATATTTTTGTTTTGTCAAAAATTTATTTCTGTTAATATTTTTTACTCAAAAATATATAGCTGATAATATTATTTTATCAAAAACGTGTAGCTGGTAATATATATTTTTCAAAAACGTATAGCTGGCAACATTATTCTTTCAAAAATGTATAGCTGGTAATATTATTTTCTCAAAAACGTACAGTTGGCAACATTATTTTTTCAAAAACGTATTATCAATGGCCTTGCTGTTGGATGTAGTTTATCGTCTTACCCAGCACGCGGACGTAGTTTATCGTCATACCCAGGACGCGGATGTAGTTTATCGTCATACCCAGGACGCGGATGTAGTTTATCGTCATACCTAGGATGTGGATGAAGTCTGGGTTTTCACTATTTGCCCATAGCTGGGACCCTAACAGGTGCTACCATGCCGGGTCAGGGTGGACCTAGGAACACCAGCAATTAAGAGGTGGTTCCACGCACCTCAAAACCTCCTGATCAGAGGCCTTGCTGTTGGACGTAGTTTATCATCATACCCAGGACGCGGGTGTAGTTTATCGTCATACCCAGGACGCTAGATATTCGGGGTTCCTGTTTGAAATGATTTAAACACTGTTCGATTACATTCATTCATGGATAACTGTTGATTCTAAAATCGAACGATTTCTCTATAATTTTTTTTTTTAAGAATTCTTATTTAATAATTCAAATATATATATTTATTTTGATTTTATATTGTATTTTTTGTTTTACAAATATTTTCTTTTCATAAGTGAATCTTTTGGGCTGAATTTCAGATTCCCGTGTTTTGAGAGCGGAAGACCCGAGTTTTTGGAGAAATTCCAGAAGAGGAAAAAATGGTATTCATGCAAAGAAATCCGAAACGGAATTTTCTAATCGTGTTACAATCAATGCGGGCAACGAAAAGCCGTCAAGTGAATTCGAATGAATGTGATCATTGTGCACGAGCGTCTGGATAATAAGGCCCAACTCGAACGTCGTTGCTCAGAGGCCACCTCTCTCTGGGTAATTACGAATGAAGCCAGAAGGTGACGCGCGGCGTTGAGCCTGCAGCGGAGGCGAGTGCGCAATGGTCTTTGCCAACGCCTCGCAACGCCGGTCGCAGCGAAATTAAACATAAATATATATAATGGCAAACGAAATATCTTATATATATATATTAAATACATGTTTCAAAATATTTTGTTGGAAATTCACGTCAACTTGGCGGGAAATGTAGACAACAATAATGGCAAGAAGGGGAGGAGAAAAAACAGAGAGGGGAGTGTCGATAAGAACGAGAATCGGAATGAGAGGACTTACATACCATAACCCTTATTCATATCTATCTATATATGTTAGATAAATCTATCTATATCTCTTTTGAAACATTTATCTATCAAAATCTATATTTATTTGATAGAGATATATCTATATCTAATCATATATATATATTTGTTCATTATGGATATGTATGTATATATATATCTGTCGTCTCATATGGAGTGTGTTATATGAGATAGAGAGATGAAACACATACATACATGCACACATACATAATAAATACAGAACAGATAGATAGATATGATAATATATATATTTAGATAGATAGATATAAACAGATTTAGATAGACAGATATAAACAGATTTAGATAGATAGATAGATAGATAGATAGATAGATAGATTTTAAAACAGATTTTATATAAATATGAACTTAGATAGATAAAGATAGATAGATAAATAGATAGAATGATAGATTAACATAGAAAATAACAGAATAAAGATAGATAGATAGATAGATAGATAGATAGATAGATAGATAGATAGATAGATAGATTTGTTAACCACAACTAGTAGAAACAGAAATGTACTAATATCTTGGTACAAACAATCTCAGATAGATAAATAGATACTTAGAGACGTGCGAGCAGTTTAAGATTGACGAAAGATTGGGGAATTTGTATATGAAAAGGTTGAATTTTTATCGAGCCATAAGAAAAAGATAGGAATAAAACTGCCAATATTAAATTGATAAATAGTTGATAGTCAAAAGAAGACCAAGTTTGATTAGCGAAATAAAGCTTTCATAATTATTATGAACAGAGATAGATTTTTAGATAGATCAACACTAGATACAATGAAAGTTATATATTAACCTTTTTACATTCTTTGTTGATTAAATGGGAAAATGACAATCACTGAATCGTGTTATCGATAAATTTTGAGGTTTAAAATTTCTTTATATTTATATATTATACATTTTTATTTTAAATATTGTTTAAAAACTTAGTCTATTGAATGGTTTATATATATATATATATATATATATATATATATATATATATATATATATATATATATATCAATATTCATGAATTAGAAACTTTAAAAGGTTTAATGCAAAGGTTAATGATTTAATTATGGAGAAATCCATCATCGCAAACAATTCAAATAATATAGATTTAAAAAACCTCCGAATCCGTTATGAATGATAAATGATCCTTGTTTCTATAAATTTCTGCCGTATTAGTTCTTATTTTATGTACAAGAGATAGATAGATAGATAGATAGATTCATTAGATAGATAGATCTTTTTTCACGCTAGAAAAAAGTTGAACATAAGGCCGTTCAAAAACGGGATTCAATAAAATAAATAAATATGGTTTTCCCGAGAATCAAAAAATAAACTCATATCCGGTCAGCACAAAGTTTATATATTAAATATTGGCTGGGTTTGCATGATTTAAGGCATTAAATATTACTTTCGCATCTGGTCTGGTGCTCATATATATATTAAAGAGATTCTTAATGAAATGACAAAGATTCGACTGCAATTTTTATTTGACCTATTCTGGCATCCCCACTGAATGATTTATTGGACATATGTTCTTTTCATAAATATTTTCAGATAAATATTCTGAACTTTAGTCAAAATTCAGATTTCATATTTTTTTGAAAATTGCATTCAATTACGAGATTGGTGGCAATGTTTCATCATTTTACTAATTGAAATATGTTTAGATTTTAACCGCAAGATTTCTATGCCAACGATGTCTATTTTTTAAATTCTCGTTTTTAAATTCCCTCTGGATTTCTTTTGACTTATTCCATATCTACATTTTTTCTTCAAAAATGTCAATTCAGTGTCAATTTTATCTTCCTGTCATTGTTTAATTCTATTCTTTTTGCTTCTTCTCCTATAATTAAAATATTTTTTTACGCTCATATTTATTTAAACATTGTAAAATATCGTCTTAGTATCTATTTATTACTTTTTGTTGAGGTGTCCTGTTTAAACAAATGGACTAATATATATACATATATTACTGCTACGTGAGACAGAGCGTCGACAAAATTTGATAGGTTGTCCAAAAAACCGGAAGAGTGTCTAAAAAAACAGACAGACAGAACGAACGGAGCATACAAAGTCATCGTGAGTGAGCACGTAGACTCAGTAAGAAGTCATACAGCAATACTTCAATACCAAAGACTGTATAGATATTTTGCTACTAACCCGTATTCCTGGAACTACTAACCTGCATTACCAGTTTGTATTATTACGTTAATACATTATTTTCCGATATTCATTCTTGGCGTTTGTTATTTATTGGTACCAGATTTCATCCCGGAATCCACAACACTTTGCCTGGGTTGAAATTATGAAAGAAATAGGATAATATAAAAAAAAATCAGTCATGGAAAATATTTACAACCCAATAGCATATCAAAATTTTAATGAATTTAACTTTCCAAGATTATGAAATATATCCACCACGAAAAAAAATCCTAATGTTAAGATATATATTAATCGTACTCTTAAGCATATCATCAATTTGTTTTTTTGTTTTTTTATTTATGTTATATACCGTACCTATGAACACTAAAGTGTATGTCCCAATCCTAACGTTGAACATTATTGTAAGTGGTGGTAATATGCTGTTTACATAGTCCGCTACTAGCAGTGGTTTACCTACTTCACGCCGATATTCTCACGAAGAGAAAAAAAATTTGTTGATGTTATAAAATTACCATTATTCATTAAATATTTTTATTTTTCGTTATTTCTATTTAGTAACCATTTCATGGTTACAACAATTTATAAATATTTTTCAGTATTTTTAATAAGTAGCTGAATAGCCGTCTTACGAACAGAGTAAACTTATATTTCTAAAAACATTTTCAGCAAGACATTTTCTAAAGTTCTTTTTGTCATTATGATAAGTCCAGTTTCCTACTCTGAATGGAGCTACATAGAATATTTTTCTGATCTTTATATTATTATTAATAGCAATAATAAACTGCAATAAATTAGTACGTACACCACCCAAACCAATTACAAACATAGGATCTGTAACAATTTTCTGGGATTTTATAATAGACACAGACAGCACAATCAAAGCTAAAAAACAGACATCCTTTGAAAAAGACCATGAAAACAAATGTGTGTTTTTATTGACATTTAAAAGATATTTAAAAACTATCTGTGTGTGTGTGAAGGATTTTTGGAATCGAAATCTCAAAATGTGGCACGTGAGGACATTAAAAATTCAGTTGTATTTTTGCCCATTGGTTTGAAAAAATTAAATAAGGTTCCAGAAAAGACCCATTGAATTATTTTGGAAAAAGCTCAACTTTAAAAAAATAAATAAAAAAAAATATAGGTGTTATTGGTTATTTAATATTTAAAATTTATTATCTATTTATTCAAAAAAATCATTTAATAACGACATTTTTTTCTTTTGTTTGGTAATTTTTATTTATTTATCAAAATCTATTTATTAATATTTTTCCTTAAAAATATATACCTGGTATTTATGTTTTTTATTAAAAAATAAGCTGGTAATACTATTTTTTAAAAAACCCAGGATTAAAAGATGTAGTTTATTGTCATTTATAAAAATAATCAAAAATTTCAATATCTGTCTTACCGAACAATTCGGATGTATTTGATTGCCATACCCAGGACACGGATGTAAATTAAGAGGTGATCCCAGGACGCAGACAAATGGTTTATTGTCATAAACATGAGGCGGATATAGTTTATCATTTTTTACCCAGAAACGCGGATGAAAATTTATCGTCATGTCCAGGACACGGATATAGTTTATCGTCATACCCAGGACACGGATGTAGTTTATCGTCATACAGAAGAAATAAATGTGGTTTATCCGATACCTGGGATCAGTTTATCGTCAGGACACGGATGAGTTATATTCATATTCAGAACGCTACCTAAAAAATTATTTTTTAAATGATCCAAAATAATTAAATGTCTAATTATATAAATTGATCACGTGTGTCCTGACGAACTGTACTGTTTTCTTGATTCAATCAACATTCTTCCCTTGGAACAGAATGGATGTCGCAGAGGTCCATATGGTTGCAGAGATCAATTACTAATAAATAACATTATCCTGGAAAATTGCAGGTAAAAACGTAGAAATCTCAGCTAAGTTTGGATAAATTACTGTAAAGTATTTGATAATGTGCTACACCTCTGTATCCTTAAGGCTTTGGAAATGTACAAAGTTTTCCCGGTTATAGTAACTTTCGTAAAATATAGCATGGAACGGTGGAAAGCCACATTTTACCTAAATCACACCAAATTGTTTCCAATTGTTTGCAATTGTTTGAATATCAGACGAGGAATCTTTCAAAGAGACTGCCTATCACAACTTCTGTTCTGTCTGTCTATAATCACCCGTTCTAACTTAACAGTATTAACGATGGACACAGAGTAAAAAAAAAGTAAGTGTTTAATCATCTATTCTACATGAATGATATCAAACATTTTGCCAACGATGACAGTGAGTTGAAGGTTCTCCTCAATAATGTAAAATGTTTCAGTGATGACATCGGTATGGATTTTGGATTAGATAAATGTGCAAAAGTAACATTCAATAAAGGTAAAATTATAGACTCAGTAGATGTATATTTTGCCACAAAGATTAAGGAACTGAAACAAGAAGAAACATCGAAGGTAATGGAATAAATACCGAAATGAAGGTGAAAAAAGAAAAGACTATTACAGGCGTGTGAATCCGGTGTTAAACACTAAGTTCTATTCACAAAACAGAATATCAGCCATAAACAATTTGGCTGTCCTTGTAGTGCAATATATTTGCAACATCCTTAATTGGACATTAGCTGATATTAAACGAATGGATGTCAAAAAGAGAAAGCTTGCCACTTGCCACTGTATGCTTCATCTTAAGGTTGATGTTGTTCGTCTGTATTTGTCCAGATCCGAAGGAGTCAGACGAATAAGAGGAGTAAACCACCCACTGGGTTGTTCGAGAGTGATATACAGGGGTATGGACAAAATAATTGAAACACTTGTTAAATTCAAAGAAAAATTATTTAATATGGAGTTGGTCCTCCTTTAGCCTCCCATACAGATTTAATACGTCTAAGAATGGAATCATACAGCTTCCTGACTTCATCCAGAGAAATTTTCAGCCATTCTTCCATTACCACCTGCTCCGGCTCTTTAAGACACGACGGTGGAGGATAGCGGCTCCTAACATCGTTCCACAATGCACCACAAATGTTCAATAATATTGATATCTGAAGAATGGGGAGGTCACTCCATGTGTTCTTGCTCACTTTGATGTTCTCCATACCAATTCTTAAGCGCTCGAACGGTATGTATTGGAGCATTATCGTCTTGAAAGATGCAGTCACCATCAGGGAATAAAGTCTGGGCCATTGGATGAACATGATCTCGCAAAATGTTCAGATAATCTTTGCTGTTGATTCTACCATTTAGGGAAGCTACTGGACCGAGACATGTCCATGATATGGCGGCCCAAACTATTACTGATCCACCTCCATGCTTCACTTTTGGAAGAAAGCAGTCAGTGTTGTAAGCTTCGTTGGGCTGCCTTCACATATAAACTCGCCCTTTGGGAAAAGAGAAAAACTGGACTAGTCTGAGAATATGACTTGCTTCCATTGGTCTGCAGACCAGGCATTGTGATCCCTGCACCACTTCAACCTCTTTTGAATGTTGCGAGTGGAGAGTAGAGGCTTCCTTACCGCGGCTCTACCATGATATCCAGCCCTATGGAACTCACAACGAACAGTTTTAGTAGAAACTGGACTATTCAGATGATTATTCAACTCAGAAGTTACTTGGCTGCAGTAGTTCGATAATTTTTTTGAAAAAATTGTGTTTCAATGCACTTCGGTCCCTGTAAGTAAGTTTGCAAGTCCGGCCTGAATTGCTACGGTTGCTAGAGGTTTTTCCCTGTTTCTCGAATTGCGTCAAAGTTCTTGAAAAACCAAACAGTTCAGGAGCCTTAGTGATTGAGGCTCCTGCCATGCGAGCTCCAAAAATTTACCCTTTTTCGAACACGGAGAGGTCACGCATTTAGCTTAAATGTTACTAAATTCTAAAAATAAATAAGACAAAGACAGTAAATTAGATAAATAAATGCAGTTACAAAAGATGTAACCTCCAATTGGGAAGTTTTAGTTAAAGTTCTTAATATAATAAGTCTTTGAAATATAGGAGTGGAATTTGCACTTGTTCTAATTATTTTGTCTGTAGGTTGCTGCATTTGTATACGTACCTTTTGAAAATAAAAGATTCTTATACAGGTATAATTCTTATATAAGATAGTGACTCAGATGTGTCACGAAAGTATGGGGTACTCAGTGAGGATCGAACTCACTACTCAGTCGTAATTGTCAAGCTTGTTAACCATTACACCACCTCGAGGTGCCCAATTCTTAAATAAGATATCCGAACAATGTTAGGTAATTAAAAGACAAAATGAAAAAAAACAACTTTGTAGTGCTTTTCGTTCTTTAAAAAGAC
>CAHIKZ030001865.1:320000-357500 GCA_903632075.3 Acanthosepion pharaonis
ATGTATGTTTTGGTTTGGTTTGGTTTAATTTGGTTTATTTTGTTTTATGGTATCAATGGGTTATTTTATGCCGACAAGATTTCTATTGTTGTTAATATTTTTTTTTCAAAAATTCATTGCTAGAAATATTTTTTTTTTTTTGCAAAAATGTATTGCTGGTATTAAAACCTATTTTTACATTTTCATAGTCTTTTGACCCCAGTTTTGACGTTAACTATTTGTTCATAGCTGGGACCCTAATTAAGAGGTGGTTTCATGCTCCTCAAGTCTTGCTGATCAAAAGCTTTGATGTTGGATGTAGTTTGTCGTCTTACACAGGACGCGCCAAAATGTAATATATCCCAGGATTAAAAAAAAAACAAAATAACTGGTTCTAAATTTAAACCGTGTGATTTTTTGTAACGAAACACTAGCGTGATAAGAATTTGAAATTTGACTGTTAGAATTAGCTTTCGTTTGATTAGAAAGAGCATAAATATAGTAAGTGATAATAAATTCAATAGATTTATCATACATTTGGCCTTAATGAGAGTTTGGGCACGAAATTCTTGAGTCGTTTAACCAGATAAATCACTTGAAACTTTCCTAATTTATTGAATATATATATGAACACAAACACACACACATATATATATATGTATATATATATACATAGAGAGAGAGAGAGAGAGATTTTCCAAGCGTATCTTAGATGTGGCAAAAGACCGAATGTAGGTTGCACCCAGTGAGAATCGAACTCACTACTCAGTCGTAATTGTTCTAGCAAGACAAGTTGGCTAACCATTTCACCACACCTAGTATTCTGCTTTGATAAAGTCCACATTGGATGAAACGCGTCAGCAATTACCAGTTTTCCTATTGTCATTTTTATTCATAAATATTGTCTTCTCTACTGGTTAATTCGGAGAAATTTTCATACACACATATATGTATGTATGTATATTGTTAGAATTTACTATAACAGGGTAATATTTATCAATATCACAGATAGAGAGTTTAGAGACATAGACTACATTGAAGCATGAAACTGACTTCAAAAAGACTTGGTATACATTATATATATATATATATATATAATCGACTCTCCCGTCGCGTTCGACGTATGAGGGTCAGGCCGATAAGTCCCCAGGAAACCGACATCCCGACACCGGCACATGAGATTTGATTATAGTGGTGAAGGCCTCGTGCAGGACCAGCCACACTTTTTGGAGAATACAGAAACCTGGTGCACCGAATGCAAGGTTCCCAAACGACCCTGGGCAGGTTTTGAATTCAGAGTTGTCCTTCAGGAGGCACGGTGGAGCAGTGGATAGCGGATTGGATTGAGGAATCGCAGAGCCGAGTTCGTATTCCAGTCGAATCCACTACATTCACTTACGTGCTAATACCCTTGGGAAAGGTATGTATCCTCTTCATCTCCCTCCAGCTATGGGTAAAATAGCAGGACAGACTGGGTTCTATAGCCTTGGGTGGCAACTGGTCTATATATATTACGTTTAATTTTGCATCTTGTATACCTGCCAATTGGTTATTATATATAACCTTTACATACTTTACATCACTCTCACTGACCAAAATATTCGTAAGAATCTTTAAAACTTTCATTTTGACAAATGTACTTAGATATCGGAAATTTGATTTTACAATAGCAAACAGAAATTCCCCAAAATTATCAGAATCATCCAAAAGGCAAATAAAAAGTAATCAACAAGGAATGTTCGCTGGTCTTTAATGAAACAGGCATAAATGAAAAAAATCCTACCTATATATCTCTCCTCCCATCATTCTTTTCCCTATGTTATATATATATATATATATATATATATATATATATATATATATAGGTAACTATACCCGTTTCGTAAAACCCTCGAATTTTTGATTTGCCAATAATCAAATCAATCCTGAGGGGAAAAAAAATGTTTTAAAAAAAGAAAGAGCTAGAAACATGAAAGTCTGTCGAAAAAAAATCTCGCAGATACAGGTTTCAAAGCCCAAAAAAAAAAAAACCGACACGATTAAACAACTAACTAAAAAAAGAGCTCAATACAACCGTAGAGCAGACCTAGATAAACCTAGTGAGCCAGACAAACCTAACCAGGTTTCACTTAAGCGGATCGTCAGCTGGCTTTCCTGACGATCCGCTCAAGTGAAACCTGGGTAGGTTTGTCTGGCTCATTAGGTTTATCTATCTATCTATCTATCTATCTATATATATATATATATATATATATATATATATATATATATATATATAATATATTTTTTAAAATTATAACATGTATGTATGTTAGAACATCATTACAAAAATAGCCATTTTGTTTCAACACTTCGCATGTCTTGTCAAGTGATGGTGTTGCAAGTAAAATTTTTCCCCTTGTCAAATAAAGCTATGATCGCTATACTATCATTATACCTACATAATTACTTAGGCGTTCGAAAAAATAACATTAAATAAAAATTTTGATTCGGATCTACATTTTATTCAAAATCGCCACAAACCTTGTTGCTAAAATTTAACAAATGATTATATATATATATATATATATATATATATATATATATATATATATGTGTGTGTATTAAAAGACATTTTTTATGTTTAACGTTGTTATTTCATAGATACAAGTATTTAAGCAAATGCTCTGTTTATGATAAACAGTATTAAATAACATTTACCGGCCTGAATGTCCGAGAAATTTTCATAGAAAATTTTCGTTCTTTCTATGAAAATTTCTCGACATTCAGGCCGGTGAAATGTTATTAATACTGTTTATCATAAACAGAACATTTCTTAAATATGAAAATAACAACGTTAAAACATAAAATATGTCTTTAATAAATAAATTGTCGGACCTTGTCCATTTCTTAATATATATGTGTGTGTGTGTGTGTGTGTGTATATATATATATATATATATATATATATATATATATATATATATATATATATATATCTGAAGACAAGATTGTGTACATGGAATAAGCTTCCTGAAACCAAAAACTATTTAATAAAAAAAAGGTGCTCAATACAGAATAGAGCGAATGATATATATTTAAAAATTATAACATGTGTATGTTATAATATCACTACAAAAATAGCCATTTTGTTTCAACACTTCTGGTCTCTTGTCAACTGATGGTGTTGTAAGTAAAATAAAAAGTTCAAATCTAACCATTACCCCCCGCTAGGGGAAAAATATTACGTAAGATGTAATGGCCAATCAAATTACAAGCATATGATAATTCAAATAACTCGACAACAGAAGTTAGATATAATTTATTAATACTTTAAATATTAAGTATTAGATAGAAATAGAGAAATCAGGATAAACAATTAATCTCCAATCTTTTGTAATTATAAATTAAACTTACGCATATTAAGCTCTAAATGAAACCATGCATCATGTTTAGAAATTAACAAAAACATTCATAGAAAAAACAGAGAAAATATGTGTAAACTTTCATGTATTGTTCTTGGAAATGGGTTAAATTTTTTGTCTGAGTCAGAGCAGTGGTAAGAGGGACAATATATGACTATGTAGTCAATTACAATGATAAGGTAGTGATGATAGGTTTAGTGAACATGGAGGAAAGGTTTATTTGTAGCGAGACATGCAGACATGACGTCATAATAGACAAACACATAAATTTGACTGAATATATGAGCACGCAAATATACGAGCGATAAATAGATTCATTATGATTCAATCTTCCAACATAGCTACAAAGACAACGCAAACTACCCGTCAAAATTAGTAGAATAAATACATGTGACAAAATAAAATCCTTACAGCTTTCTTGTTTTTATTAGCTTGCGTAACTCTTAATGTCTTGATAACCAGTCTTAACTCTTGATGTCTTGATAACCAGTCTTAACTCTTGATGTCTTGATAACCAGTCGTAACTCTTGATGTTTTGATAACCAGTCGTAACTCTTGATGTCTTGATAAACAGTCGTAACTCTTGATGTCTTTAGTGGAATACAAAACTCTTAATATCTTTATTACCTTGCGTAAATTTTAATCTCTTTATAAACATCCGTAACTCTTGATGTTTTCATTACCTGTCAGAGCACCTAATGTCATTATTGCCTTCCATAACATTTTATTTTTTATTACGTTGCGGAACTCTTAATGTTTTCATTGCCTTGCGTAAATCGTAATGCATTCATTCCTGTGTGTAACTCTTAATGTCTTTATCGCAATACAAAACTCGAAATATCTATTTGCTTTGCGTAACTCTTAATGTCTTTATTGCCTTGTTTAAGTCTTCATATTTTCATTGCATATCAGGACACTTAATATCTTTATTGCCTTCCGTAACATTTTATTTTTTATTACCTTCGTAAGTCTTAATATTTTTTATTGCATTACGTAACTCTTAATATCATTATTGCCTTGTGTAACTCTTAATATCTCTATTTCCTTCCAGTACGTGTTTTTTATTACCTTCTTAAGTCTTAATATCTTTATTGCCTTCCGTAACATTTTATTGTTTTATTACCTTGATTAACTCTAAATATCTTTATTACATTGCGTAACTCTTACTGTCTTTATTACCTTGCATAACTCTTAATGTCTTTATAATCATTAGCGCCTTGTCTTTATAACTAACCCTTAATGTCTTTTTTATAATCTGAAGGTCTTTATTGCATTGCATAACTCTTAATGTCTTTATAATTATGTGTAGCGCTGAAGGTCTTTATTGCATTGCATAACCCTTAATGTCTTTATAATCATATGTAGCGCTGAAGGTCTTTATTGCATTGCATAACTCTTAATGTCTTTATAATCATGTGTAGCGCTGAAGGTCTTTATTAATCTCTTAAGTTTTAATGTCTTTATAATCATGCGCTGAAGGTCGTTATTGCATTGCATAACTCTTAATGTCTTTATAATCATGTGTAGCGCTGAAGGTCTTTTTGCATTCCATAACCCTTAATGTCTTTTATAATCTCTTAAAGGTCGTTATTGCATTGCATAATTGTCTTTTAATCATGTGTAGCGCGAATTTTCCCAGTATCTTTCTTAATGTCTTTATAATATGACAATAGCTCTATGAATGTCTTTATTGCATTGCATAACCCTTAATGTCTTTATAATCATGTGTAGCGCTGAAGGTCGTTATTGCATTGCATCCCTTAATGTCTTTATAATTTTTGGCGCTGAAGGTCTTTATTGAACAAACTCTTAATGTCTTTTATATGTAATTGTTTTTCCATTGAGATAACCCTAATGTCTTTGTCTAATAATCATTGCGCTGAAGACTTTATTGCATTTAACTATTAATGTCTTTATAATCTGTGTAGCGCTGAAGGTCTTTATTTCATAACCCTTAATCTAATTAATCATATGTAGCGCTGAAGGTCGTTACTTTCTTAATTTTGTCTTTATAAGCGCTGAAGGTCTTTTTTTCATAACTATTAATGTCTTTATAATCATATTAGCGCTGAAGGTCATTGTCTTGGTTTCGCTGAAAAATTGTCTTTAAAAATAATATCTTATAATCATTAAATAAAGGTCGTTATATATATTGCATAACATTAATGTCTTTATATATATATAAGCTCTGAAGGTCTTTTTATTGCATAACCCTTAATGTCTTTATAATCATCTGAAGGTCTTTATTGCAATATATTAATGTCTTTATAATCTCTGGCGCTTCTTGCATTGCATAACTCTTAATATATATAATATATATATATATATATAATATATATATAATATATATAGCTGAAGTTATTATATTGCATAATATCTTTATAATATATATATATCTTTATATATATAAACTTTAAATGTCTTATAATCATGGTGGCGCTGAAGGTCTTTATTTTATATAACTCTTAATGTCTTTATAATTATGTGTAGAATCTGAAGGTCTTTTTTGCATTACCTAATTAATGTCTTTATAATCATATTGCTGAAGGTCGTTATTGCATTGCATAACTCTTAATGTCTTTATAATCATGTGTAGCGCTGAAGGTCTTTATTCCATTGCATAACTCTTAATGTCTTTATTGTCTTACGTAGCGATTTTCCAAGCGTAGCTCAGATGTGGCACAAGGCCGAAAGTATGGGGCACCTAGTGATGACCGAACTCACTACTCATTCGTAATTGTGCTAGTGAGATAAGCATGCTAACCATTACACCGCCTCGGGGTGCCTCTTTTTTGCCTTACGTAATTGGCTTGCTTAACTTTCAACGTCTTTATTACTTTGTGTAACTATTGATGTCGTTATTGCATTGTCTTGGTGTGAAATTGTTAAAAAAATATCGTAAAATTAAATAAGAAAAATATCAAGGTAACATTCCCTGTTTTTTTTCAACTGCATCTCTCACCTCTCTCTCTCTCTCTCTCTCTCTCTATATATATATATATATATATATATATATATATATATTTATATATATATATATATATATATATATATATATATATATAAATGAAGAAATATAGTTTTAAGGTGTGCTGTATTTTTTGTGATGAATTGCTCAATATTAGAGATAAAAGCGTATGTAAATATAAATATTAAACATTGAAGTCAATACTCAGGGCGTGCTGTTTCATGCTGGACGCAAACATCAGGCGGCCTGACGATTGTGTCTAGCATGAAACAGCATGTTGCCTCTGAGTGTGTTGACTTCAGTGTTCACTTCTTTATATTTATATTTACATACGGAACTCTCTCTCTCTCTATATATATATATATATATATATATATATATATATATATATATATATCGCTTGGCAATACTGGTATACTGCTGCTTTTAATCTTGAATGTGTAGGAATGTGATGCAATGGAAATGGCCTGAAATTGTAAATCGTGTAGCCCAGTTCCAATTCCAGTTTCGCTCTAGCAAATCAGAAATTCCACTATTACTTACGGGGGTTACAGAGAGGGAAAGTGAGAGAAAAGACTGGGTATAGTGGGGGGTGGGGGTGAGAAAAAGATAAACGATGAACGGGATTCAAGTAGATAGAAGATGGCGTTTGACATGGCGTTTAAATTGTTTAAAGATTTTAGTTATCAGTTATCAGGGATCAGAACGGAGTTTCACAGGCGGGAACTGCGAGGAAAGAAACTGATGCAGTAGAAATGGCGGTTACATTTCCGAGATGAAAAAAATCATTTATTTCTTCAGTAATGGTTCTAAAATTCATACTCCGGCTTCCATCTTCAAAGTATATTCAAGAACCATCAAAGGATCGCTGAATAACTTTAAAATAGAGGGAACATTAGAGAAGAAAACTGGATCAGGAGATCACAATAGCAAGAGGGATCATTATTTCAACTTAGAGATAAATACATTTTTATTGTTCAAGATTGAGTACAATAGAGGTATAAAAAAACTTCGGAAAATTCCAGTAAGATATCTTTAATCATTTCTAAGATACAAGAGTTCAAATCGTTGCTGTTACACCCGATATATATATATATATATATATATATATATATATATATATATATATATATATATATATATATATATATATATAACGATTAAACATTATTTTAGTAGCTTCTAATATTGAGTAGACGCCCATTTATTTAGTAAACAATATATTTATTTTATTTTTCTTCTAATGGACTGAAATCTTATGAAAAAAACGATATGCAGCCAGGATTCGAAGATTTGCTGGTAAAAGCGTCATAAGATACGACTCAGCTACGGAGTACCTTGCAGATCAAACTAAGCCGAATATTGACTTCTAAACACAAACCCTTCTCCAATTCTTGAAACATTCATATTTGCTCAGTTACGTATCCTAACGTAAACAAAGCAATTTCTAAAGAAGTAATGGATTTTTTTATTTATTAATCCGACAGATTTTATCACTGTATCTTTTAAAGCGATGAAAGCCTACGAATTAATAAATAAAAAAAAAAATTTTGAATATATATATATATCTATCTTTATATATATATATATATATATATATATATATATATATATATATATATATATATATATATATATATATGTAGGTATGTATGTGTGTGTGTTTATGTATATGCATATTTATAAATGAAAGACGCGGAACAAAGTGATAAGAATTTAAAAAAAAATTGGGAATACCGTTCAAAACACTACCCATGACGACTGGAATTTTTTAAGAAACATCGAATTTAAAAAGTTAAGTAATCTATTAATATAATAATTAATTATATATATATATATATATATATATATATATATATATATATATGTGTGTGTGTGTGTGTGTGTGTGTGTGTGTGAAATGGACAAATTTACTTTATTTATAGAAAGAACGTATAAACATAAAAAATGTCTTTTGTCCATTTCATAATGTATGACGTCATTTGTTTACATTTGGATACGCTTTGAGCAGATATGAATGTACGTGCGAGATTTATGGGAGACTGAAGTTTAAAGGTAGTAAATTCGACCTTGCTAACCGAACGCTCTTCTGTGGCCCAATCGGTTAAGGCACGTCAGGCGATATGACAGTTCCGTATAGGATACATATCCGGTCCTTGTTGGAGGACGCATAATTTCTATGAAAATTTCTCGGACATTCAGGCCAGTAAATGTTGTTAATACTGTTTATTATAAACTGAGCATTTACTTAAATATTTGAATCTATAAGAAGAACGTATAAACATAAAAAATGTCTTATATATATATATATATATATCAACTTTATATATATATATATATATATATTTCAAATGCCTTAATATATTTTTTAGACCAAAATAGGCCATGTGTCCTCGAGGACATTAGGTTTATAATACCCAGTAATTCATACACAGATGTTCTCAAGGACACATGGCACAGTGGATAAAGTCGTTAGTTACATTTAGTGACAGGATATGATTCTTAATAAAGAATTTCAATTTATTCATATCTGTTCAGTGCGTATCCAAATGACACGGCCCAAAGAGTGTGAGTTCAATACCCGGTTAAGCCAGTGTAGAACTTGGAGAGGGGAATTAACAGGGGATAACTGATAACTGACGACCACAAACATTAAACATGGAAATAGAACAGTCTATCCTAGTGAGCGAAATAAAAGGTTCAGTTCGACATTTCAACCGGAGCGTACAACGAACGAAACGTAATAAATATGGCGGCAATGATCAGGACAATAGTCCGAATAATGTAAAGAGTGGACATTAATCCATATATGCTTTAAAATTACTTCTTAAAACGCGTGAAGATATGGGAACTATTTTATTTCTATTGTTCCCTCTAAACCAAAATGGCGGCAACCACAAAAAATGAAGTATGATGTTTGCTTATCGTTGGACGGAGTCTATTGATAATGATGGAACAAATGATAATAAAGAATTTCAATGAAATATGGATATTGGATATATTGAAATTACGGTAAATCATTTCACCAAAAGAAAGGCAATAGAGCCGCTAAGGCACAAGTGGTTAGCGAGAGTAAAAGTATCTGAGAAAGACATTTTTAAAGAGATAGGCCAATAAAGAACAAGGATTAAGGAGACAAAAAACAGGATTGATTTTGCCTTTAAAAAATTGTAGATCAAATTTGAAGGGGAAAACAAGAAGATCCCCGCCTGTCTTTCTATTCAACCGATAGCTGGAGAGAGAACAGATGAATTATCTTTAGAAAAAAGGGTATTTGCACAAAAAATGAATGAAATTATTGACTGGAATTCGAACCCGGCTCGCCGATTCCTTATACCGTTCGCACATCTCATATATATATATATATATATATATATATATATATATATACATATGTTCGCACATCTCATATATATATATATATATATATATATATATATATATATATATATATATATATATATATATATATATATATATATATATACGTGTACGTGTGTTTGTGCGTGTATATGAGCGTTACACTTTTCTGTGTCCAAAGAACATGTGTGCGTAGTGTAGTGCTAATCCGCGCTGAAATTCGAACCGGCGTGCAGAGTTCAAATTCGGTCAGCATTCATTGCATTCGCTTTCGCGCAAATACCCTTGAAACTATCTCTTCAGCCCCCCAACTATGGGTTAATTGTCCGGAAAAAATGGGCTCTCTGTACTTGGATGGAAGCCCGTCTGTGAGAAGGACTACAGTGAATTTATAACCAATCTGGCGACGGACTGGCGACTCCATTCTATAAAAGCCTACTTGATACAGAAACAACAACAGCAATAAATTGTATAGTGAGGCTATGGTCTTATTTCCAACAGAATAATGACACTAACCAAATGAAGGAGAATAGTCCGCTCAATAGAGATGGACAATTCGCTTAGCTCTGTATAGCGGACTCTTTTGATGACGCAGTTTAAATACAATGTTCTGTTATTTTAATCTTGACAAAAACTGTCCACGTCTATTTATACATTTATGTCTTGGTTGGAGGGATAGTAAAACGAAATATTGGTTCTGAAACTTGAATGGCTATCCTGAGTTCAAATTTCCAACTCGTGTCTCTCTTCTCTTGCCATTTATACGTTAAATAGCCGGGTAGGCATAACGCTTAAGACTGGGATGGCTATGAATTCAGGAGATGAAAAACCCAGAATTTTAAATCATGCGAAAGGTAGCAGGAAACCGGTCCTAGAAAATTCAGAAAAGTAATCTTTTAAGAGACACAATAGCCTGCGTTCTAAAGACCTCCCTGAATTCGAGATCTTGGATAAGACAACGGGAAACCACTTCACTATCTTTCACAAAAGCCGTCTTGTAAATTTCCAGATAAGGAGCTGTGGAAATACATGATTTCATTCGTCCTTATGTGATAAATAGTTTTTTAGCCCACAAATAGATGCCTAAATCTTTCAAATGACAATGTAGTATTAAAATATTTTTGTCATGAAACTATATATATATATATATATATTGTGTGTGTGTGTGTGTGGTGTGTGTGTGTGTGTAATCTTCGTAATATATACGCTTATCAATAAATCTAGCCTAGAAATCTACATTTTTTTCTCTTTTGATTTAATCAAGAACCGGAAATCGCATGACGAGCCGAAACAGGTATTTCAACTTCTTCGACAAGCCAATTTCCGTTTCACGGTAACGTCGTTCTGTCTTATACTTTAGCACCTTTGTGAATTTTGTTTTGTGATACAAATCTTTCTATTTCATCTCGTCTCGCCTTTACACACCTTTATTTGCGCCCCCACACTCATTTACACACACACACACACACACACACACACACACATATATATATATATATATATATATATATATATAGGAGATAACGATATATATTCTAATATATCAAGAACAGTATTGGACTTCATCCAATGAAGGCCTAACTGATGAAACGCGTCACAAATAAACTTTTTGGTTTCCATTTTGTCTTACAATTTTCTTATTATATATGCAGAGCAACCTCAGTATTCGAATGTCTCCCATGTCGAACAAATTGGTTTTCGAACAATACATTCGAGATGAAAATGCCTCGGTTATCAAACAAAATTTCTGTTCTCGAACAACATTGCCGACCGGAATAATTTCTGAGTCGACCGCCGTGTTGTATCCATTCTTGTGTTGTGTTTTACTTTTCCAATTTTATGGTACAGTGATTTTTTTTTCTCTACATTGATTCGTATTGGAAAAATAATTTCAGTTTACAAACATTTCGTGTTACGAACGGTCTTTAGGAACGAATTAAATTCGTGAACCGAGGTTCCACTGTACATACCTACACACACACACACACACACACATATATATATATATATATATAACTATTGGCATAATCAAGATGTTGACGTTCGACATTACTTCAAGCAAAAGAATAGAAAGGAAACTTCTATCCATACACGAAAGTTACTGGCGTTAATAATAATAATATTTTACATGCATGCATACATACATACATACAGACACACATATATATATATACACACACACATGCACACATACACACACACACATATATATATATGATAAAATATATTTTTAATTATTATTTATATTGTATGTATATTTATGTGTTAAAGTGCCCAATATCAGGGATAGTGCGTATGCAAATATAAAAGTGGACATTGAAATCAACACGCGGACGCGGCAGTATGTTTCATGCTAAAATCCGTCTTCTGGCCATGGGTATTTCCCCATGACTTCACACCATCACTGGGGCGAGATGTGATGCAAAATCAGTTATTTAAGGTGGGGAACTTGAACGCGTACACTCGGGTCATTGATCAAAATTTAATCAGCCCCCGCTTATGCAGTATCGGACACAAAGTTTGTCATGCCCGCGGAACAGATACTACACTTGGATCATAGTCTATGGGCCGCGTTCTGTTTTTACTCGATAATTTGTAAAGGGTGTTCCAATAATTTGAACCGATTTTAAATGTGAATTAACTTTAAGCGTCTAAAGATTTTTTTTTTCTTTTTCTTTCAAATTTGGTTGAAATTCGGGCGATACATATATCCCATGAATTAAATAATAAGAACAAATAGAGAAATAAATAAATTTTCACCAATAATACAGATTTATTTACTGGTGAATTTGATCCGTCTTAATGAAACACCCTTATATATAATCCGTCTTAATGAAACACCCTTCATATACAGGTTAGTGATGGTATTATTCTAACAGTTATTTTGGTGGTTGGTAACCGATATGTTTCGAAATATTCTAGGGTCAATTGAATGGGAATAATTGTGAATTCAGGTGCAGTATTTTGCCTATTTATTATAATGTTATTTAACATTTTATTTATTTTTTTTTTGGTTGTTTTACTAGGTGTTTATTCGTGCGTACATGGTTTGTTAATTTGTTTATTATTTACTAAGTTTATTTACTTATTTATTTGTTTGGATTAATGTGCACCTGGCCGAGTGGTTGGAACGTTCGTATTCATGACCATGTTCGAATCTCACAATGGTCGATTTGTCAGGAGACTTCTTATCGGACTGGAGGGTTCGATCCCAGCGTGCGGCACCTTTTGGAAAATGCCATACCATCGGTTGACCCAAGCCTTATTAGTGAAATTGGATAGCCAGAACCCTTATCACGAAATCACAAGTCATCGTGGCCGAGAGCTTGAGCATTCTCGCCTTGTTCAAATTATTGATCACGCACGATAACACGCTCTTTCCCAGAAACTGTATGTCTGTCAGCATAGTTTCAGTATAAACCGCAGGTGGGCTCTTTTGAGCAAACACAAATGCGCCTGAGCAAGCGTCTGCAATAGGGATTGGCTTGCCGACCTAGTAGACGGGTATTCTCGAATACGAGTGGCCACCAATACATACATACATGTTTGAATTATTTATTTTTACTTATTTTTGCTTATTTATTTTCGGTAATGTTTTGTTATGCTTACTCGTTCTTAGCTTTCGTTTTTTAAGTAACGTATAAAAATTTGTTTTTGTGTCTGCATTTTGAGATAAGTTCTGATCGTTGATTTAGTAGTTTGCATTGGTCTGGGAACGTAATTATACCTATTTTGTTGATTTATTGTTGTAGGCTGGTGCTGTTTTTCTTATGCTGCTTTCCATGATATTCCATCTATATTAATGACGCAATAGTTAACGTGTTTTCATCTGTGGCGCTTTACGGTATTTAGCAAAAGATAAATTCGCTTTTACAGCGGGTTAGAGATATAAGCGTTTGTGTTGATATTTCTGCGATAGGGAACGAGGAGATTTCTATTAGGTTGGTGCGAAAATAATGACCTAATAATGTCGTTTTTGGACGTTAAAAAATACGTCAAAAACGACATTATTACGTCATTATTTTTGCATCAACCTAATATTTTTTTTCAGAAATATCTAAACTGCTGTATATATCCGCTTTCTCAGATCAATAACTTCGAACGAACGAGCCTGTATATTTTAGGAAGGATCATTCTTCGAACATCGTGGGTTGGTGCTACAGAATCATAAATAAAGAAGCCTACCAAATAAGAGAAACCACATCATCTGTGGTCTTTCAGTAGTAGCTACACCTATAATGGATATCACATGTAATACGAACAGGAAACAATTTCATAATCAAGATGTTGAGGGTTCACCCTATTTCATTGTGTGTCTCAGAAATTGTCATGGGTCCTTACCTATAACTACAGAATTAACTTTTCCTAACACTATGTATACTACGCCTCTCAAGAGAGAAAGTCGAATCAAGCCGAGCTTCTCGGCTTGACGGTCGAACTCTCTGCCTCTGAGCAGAGAGGAACCCGGACGAGGCTCCGCAGTCACAGTGGATAAAGGCGTTACTTAGATCCAGTGACAGGACCCAAAATGTGTGAGTTCAATAGCCGGCTAAGGCAGTGGAGAACTTTCAGAGGGAAAATTAACCAGAGATAACTGACATCCTTTCTTTTTATTTTCTTTTTTTTCTTCTTGTCTCTCATGTATTTCTTGTCATGCATTCGTAACATTAATTTGTATTTTTTTCTTTGCTTTTTTCTTCATTTTATTCCATTCGTGTCTGATTTTTTTTAATTTACCTCTTTTTTTTCATTCATTAGTTACACTTACTATTCCATTCTTTTCAAAATTAAATTTTCCTTCTTTTCTTTCTAGTGTTATTTTTCTTTCTTTCTTTTTGTTTGTTTGTTTGTTTGTTTTCTTTTTGATTTTATTGCCTGAATCATTTTCTCTTTCTTTCATTTTCTTTCTTTCATTTTTTACTTTCTCACTGTCTCATTTCTCAATGTCTTCTTTCTTTCTTTCTTTCTTTCTTTCTTATTCCTTTCATTTTTATTCATTATTTATTCTTATATTCTTTCATTCATTACTGTTTTACTTTTCTTTCTTTCTTTCTTTCTTTCTTTCTTTCTTTCTTTCTTATCCCTTTCATTTTTAGTCATTATTTATTCTTATATTCTTTCATTCATTACTGTTTTACTTTTTTTTCTTTCTTTCTTCCTTTCTTTCTTTCTTTATTTATTTATTTATTTCTTAACTTTCAATCTTTATATTTAAACCTCTTTTGAAAGTTTTCTTTAATTCTTTCCTCCATTTTTTTCCTTCTTTTCTTTCTATTTAATGGTATTTTTGTTTCTTTTTTTCTTTTATTTCTTTTTATTTTCTTTCTATTTTTTGTCGGATTATTTTCTTCTTTTTTTGTTTAATTTTTCTGACTCTTTTTTTTCTTTTTTATTGTTTCTTTTTTGTTTTTGAATTCTTTCCATTTTATTTTCTTCTCGTTTTTTATTCATTATTTATTCCTATTTTCTTTCATTCTCTTCTATATTGTTTATTCTTTCTTCTTTTCTTTCTGCACTTATCGCTATCATTCTATCTTTCTTTCTTATAACCTTTATTTTTTTAACCCTCTTTTCACAGTTTTATCTTGTACGTTTTCTTTCTTTCCGATATCTGTTCGGTATATTTTTTTTTCTCTATTTCGTCCCATTATTTTCTTTTCTCATCTGTGTGTATCATTTCCCATTAAACAGCTACATTCCATTATCAATACCGCGGCGCTTCCATCTATTTTCCCGCCAACCACCACATATTTTCCCGCCATCTTTCCATCTGCGTCCATCTTTCTTTTCCGATATCAAACAATCCCCGGCTTTCTTAAAAGTTTTCCCGAATCCCATCCGTTGTTTGCTGACCACGTTCGAAAAATTGCCAATTTAGCCACGAATGATCTAAAAGTTGAGAAATCAAAACTGCACTCATCAAGCAATAAATAGGCGAGTGATGATTGCTGGACGCCCCAAATTTGGCCCCTAGGGCAAAGAGATGTGACCAATGCAAAAGGCAACCTTGCGACTTCCAAAGAAATTGAACAAGAACGTCGGAGAGGGTCACGACACAGCAAATACCCACAAATACATAAAGACGAACACAAATCGACGTATACACGCTTATATATAAATATTAATAGGAATATTTACACTCCAGGATCCGTTTAAAAGAGAGAATGTTTATTGACACAATCAGACATGGACACCTACGCGCTCGTGTGTGCGGTTATTAACGGCCAAATAAAGTTAGATAAAGAGAGAACTGCGTATATATGAAATAACAGATAAACTATCGTCTTATGTAAAGATGCTTGCATATATATATATATATATAGATAGATAGATATATGCGTGTGTGTGGATTTACGAGAGGATATGCCTGCAATTATAGTGTAATACACTGAGAGAAATAGAGAGATTGACTGGCGGAATGGTGGAAAACAAATCAAAAACATGACACAAATATTAGATAGATATGTAATCAAATAAAGAGCGTATATTTCAAGTAAATAATATATATATATATATATATATATATATATATATATATATATATAATAGCTGGCCACTCGTATTCGAGGATACTCATCTACTGGGCGGCTATCAAGTCCCTATTGCAGACGCTCGCTCAGGCAACTATACTGAGCAGACCTTAGTTACACTTTCTGGGAGAGAGCGTGTTATCTGGCGTGATCAACAATTTGAACGCAGCCAGCAGGCTCAAGCTGTCGGTAAAGATGAGATGTGGCATCATGCTAGCACGGCTATCGATGGCCCCAAGACTTCCGTCAAACCAGTTTCACTCACAAGGCTTGGGTCAATCCGTGGTATGGTTATCAGGTACTTTCCACAGGTGCCGCATGATATATATATATATATATATATATATATATATATACATGCATATATATATATTTGTGTATATATGCGTGTGTTTTTGTGTGTGTGTCGGTTTTATTCATGAATGTGTGTATCCCGTATTATGATGAGATAGATAGATCGATAGCTAGATAGGCAGATGAGAATACGAGACCGACACTTAAGAAGCGAAGATAGATAGATAGATAGATAGATAGATAGATAGATAGACCAGACTTGATTAGATAGATAGATGGAGAACTAGCTATATAGATAGGTATGAATACGAGATAGATAATTAGATAAGAAAAGATAGATAGATAGATAGATAGATAGATAGATAGATAGATAGATAGATAACAAAGACTGATTTATCTGTAATGTGGTTATGCTAGTCTTAAAATTCATTACTGTGACAGTTGTGGATTGTACCTTATTAAACTTATACCTGATAATCTCAAGCACAAGGGACATTCAGTAAGCATCTAGCTCAAGGAATTGCCAATTTTATATGAGATTCACACACGAAATCTCGAAGCATGTTACGGCCGATATAAAAACTACAAACAGGCATATTAGACTTTATCGCTTATATATTTTTTCAGCTCAAAGAGAATTATTTTATTAAACCACATGTGCTTACCGTACGTACATCGTTCATGGCTCTGCATAAAATTCTTTTTTATTATTATTTGTCAAAGATGTTGTACTGGATAACCGTGGTGTTATCCAGGATTTAGAAAACAGAGTTTTTCTTCTAAATAACTGACTGCCACTCAAGGATATATATATATATATATATATATATATATATATATATATATATATATATATATATATATATATTTAATATTGGTTAAATGGTTAAAAGTCTGTCACTTAGCTGATTGATGTTACCTACGCACGCCGATTTCAGAGTCTCGCAGGCGGATCTATCCATCCACTCTTCAGAGGATATCAGTAATTTACTGCTGATATATATATATATATTTTATTTTTTGCGTGTATATATATATATATATATATATATATATATATATATATATATATATATATATATATATATATATATATCCGACAATTATTTATTTTAAGAACCTATAAACATACAAAAATTGTCGCAGGCGGATCTATCCATCCACTCTTCAGAGGATATCAGTAATTTACTGCTGATATATATATATATATTTTTTTATTTTTTGCGTGTATATATATATATTTTTTGGCGTGTATATATATATAAGTCCGACAATTATTTATTTTAAGAACCTATAAACATACAAAAATTGTCCATTTCATAGTATATATATATATATATATATATATATATATATATATATATATGTGTGTGTGTGTGTGTGTGTGTGTGTGTGTGTATGTATGCATGTATGTATGTATGTATGTTTATCTATAGTGGGTTGAGAAATAAGTCATGCGCGTTTTCGTGAAAGTAAATAATCTTTGGGAAGTCAAACATTTGGCGAATGCTCCAAGAAATTTTAGAACAACAATAAGAAATTTTTGCTCTAACATTTACACGCACGCACGCACGCACGCACGCACACACACACACACACACACACACACACACACGCATATATATATATGTATGTAATTCTGGCTAATTCCATTATTTTGGGGTTCTATTTTAGACCCCTAAAATGGAATGTTATTAAACAAAACTGCTCACTTTCGACACCTTTTGCTTTTTTGCATATAACTGTGGAATTAACGCCGCCAAAGCAAATCGTGAGGTTCGTGACGTTTATGACGATGGCGCAAGTGTCTCAAAGTACCGCATGACGTTTGTTTTCGCGGTTCATAAAAGGAAATTTTGAGCTTGAGGATGGGGAGGGCATCGTTCGACCAGTCGAGTTTGATGAGGAGCGATGAAACCAGTTTCTTCACGAAAATCCAAGTCAGACGATCAGAGAATTGGCAGAACATATGAATTGTGATCACAAAACCGTGGCAAATCACCTTCATTCGATTGAGAATGTTCAGAAACTTGGTCCATGCGTGCCACACGTGTTAAATAACCACAACAAGAATCAGCGATCAATATTTGCAGCCCGTTTGCTGGCTCGGCATCGTTCAACATCCGGTCATAAACAGCATTTCCTTTATCTCTGGTGATGAAAAATGGTGTATTTTCGTCAATATGAAGCAGCGTAAAGAATAGCCCAGCCCCAATAAACAAGCGTCACATCGAGCAAATCAAGACCTTCATCCTCGAAAGACTATGTTGTGCGTATGGTGGGACTGGGAAGGCATAATCCATTATGAATTGCTTGAGCGAAACCAAACGGTAAATGCTGAGCTCTACGTTCAACATCTGCACCGTTTGTGTGAAGCAATTCAGTAAAAAATGACCGAATCGGCAACAGAGTGTTCTTTTTCAACACGACAACGCCCGTCCTCGTATCGTCAATATGGCCAAAACCGTTATTCAAGAATTTGGATGGGAAGTGTTTCCTCATCCACCGTACTCGACAGACTTGGCACCATCAGATTTTCATCTATTTCGATCTCTTTTCAATGCCTTGCGTAACGTAACGTTCAATACTGATGTTGAATTCAGGGTTTGTTTGGATTAATTTTTCAGCTCACAACGAGGAGTTTTTTTTATTGAGAATAGAAAAACTTTGTGACCGATGGGAAAAATTATCAAAAGCAACGGAGATTATATTTTTGACTAATTTTATGTAATTTAACTTTGTAAGAAAATGACAATAAAACATTTTGAAAAACGCTCACGACTTATTTCCCAACCCAATATATATATATTGCTGCTCCACAATAATACCCTATGCCTAGACCAGACTGACAACTTTCTTCCCAGCGCTCGTTGGAGTGAGGTTCTTAACTTTTCTATTGAGATTTGTGCCACCCAAGTTTCTTCCTGGCTAAAATCCGGCACCGACTCGTTTTTGCTTTCTCTTAAATACCACGTGAAACCACAATCTTTTCCTTGGTTCACCCCTACCTGTTCAGTCACTAAAGTCCAGAGGAATCAATTTTTCCGGTTGCATCAATGAGATATTTCCGATCTCAACAGATGCTTCATTGTGTCTGCTCGTAATAATTGTAAACGTGTCCTCAAAGAAGCTAACTCTTTGCTCACTGACTAATTGAGTCGCCATCTAGCGTCTAACTATTTTCGTTCTCGTGATTATTGGCGGATATGTAATAGTGTGTAACTCTTCTATACCTTCTCTTTTCACTCAGTTTGATGTGTCATCATCTGCTGGAAAATCAGGATGTTTTGCTCGTAAATTCTCTTCCAGTTCTACTCTTGACACATCTGGAATATCTTCAGCTTACTTTTCACATAGAACCGAGTCTCTCCTGTCTGATATGCATATAACTTCGTTCATGGTTTCAGATATCATCTCGGAAATGGATTCCCACAAGTTATGTAGTATCTATACAATAGTCCAAAAATGCTCCACTGAACTGGTCTTCATTCTTTGTAAAGTCTCCACTAGATACCCTGCTGCTTCTTGCTTTACTGCTTGTTGGAAATCCTCTTCTGTAGTCCTAATCTTTAAAAACTTCAGAGGAACCTTCTGATACTTCTATCTATTGGCTTATTAGCTTTTATCCTCTTTTTGACAATGTACTAAAATCTCTAATCAACTGCGAATTGGTTAAGCATTTCACCTCGTCGAGTTTTCTTTGTTTTTAAGCATTTTACCCCAAGCAAGGCCGGAATGTCACTAGCATCCAATGGGTTTACAGTGATTGGGAGGAACAGTAAAGAGGCGTGAGAGATGACAGGATGAAGAGAAGAACGGAGAATTGATCAAAGCATCTGGATATGTCGACTGTCATTGCATTTGAATATTTGGAGATTATAGCTATCAGGGAAGCAAGTGAGAGGAAGGGAGTTCCACAGGCGGGAAATGGGACATTTGCTCCTCTGGGTCAGCTGTTGATATGTTAATGGGTTTTGCTGAATGAGTCTGCCAAGCTTTAGATAAAAACCTTAAAAAAAAACTTGAAGCATGGGCCGTTGCCTTGAATATCTCGTAGGTGTTTGAAAAGGTTTGGTAATGTGCTCTTCTTTACAAGTTGAAAGGTTACGGTATTTCTGGAGGAATTTTTGATCTGATTCAATCTTTCTTATCAAATAGCGAAATGAAAGTTACCTTGAACGGTCACTTTTCTACATCTATTTGCATTAATACGAATGTCCCCCACCCTGCACCAGGGCTTTATTCTGGAACCTACATTGTTCCTAATTTTCCACACCGATATTACTGATGTCCTAAGTTCTCGACCCTGTATCTATGATGACAGCACAAATATTTACCCAGGTAGTAATGGTAAATCCGCTCGGTTCGATAAGGTTAAATTGGCAGCTGGTCTAAAAAATGATACACAACCTGTTGTTAACTGGGACAAGAAATGGCTTGCTAATTTTAACGCTTCCAAGACAAAACTGATCTTAGAGAACCTTTTTTTTGCTTTCTATCAGTATGGCTTATGTTAACCTCCAAGACAATGAATTATTGAGCCTCCTTGAGCTAATTTCTTCCGCTGACATGAAGTGAAAAGATAATATTGAATCAAATATAGAACTGATGCTAGAAAAGTTATCTCTCTGTGTTATGCTAGTCATTTTTATTTACAGGAATCTAACTTTCACATTTAAAAGTTTACTATTTGTCCATGCACTGAATATAACTTATCTGGTACTTCTTTTATGTATTTCAAGATCCATGATGAGATCAAAAGAATCTGAAATATTAGCAGTCAGGCTTAGCATCCCGACTTCAGTTATACTTCCACCATCGTAAGGTAGTTTCCCTGTGCCTTTTCTGCAAATAGTTTCATAGCTATTGCTCTGATCAGTGTTACTCTTTGCTACCTAGACTTTACGTACGTAAGCGCAATACTAGATTGGCATGTAGGTCTCATGATTTTACAGTTTAATTTACTAGATGTAACCGTAAGTTCTATGTCAACAGTTTCTTCTCTCGCACTTCTAACTTAAGGAATTTTCTTCCAGCTTCTTGCTTTCCAGTCAAATTTGATCTTCAAAAATTTAAATACAGTGTCAATCGTTATGGTTTGTCATCGCTATTTCTGTTTTGTTTTTCGTTTTTTTTTTAAATTGATCTTTATAAAAAATAATAGTTTGGTTTGGCTTGGTTTGGTTTACGGCATATCAGCCTCAATGGGTCATTTTATTGTTGGTAATAATTTTCTTCAAAAAATGTATTCCTAAAATGTATTCCTGGTATTTTTCTTTCAGAAAATGCATTGCTGGTAATTCTTTAAAAAAATGTATTGCCGGTAAGTTTTTTTTTAAATGTATTGCGGGTAAAATTTCTCTTTCAAAAATGTAGTGCTGGTAATAATTTTTCCCAAAAAGTATTACTGACATTAAAACCTATTTTTATACATTCATAGAGTTTTAGCCCCCTTTTTTTTTGAAGGGGTAAACTATTTGCTCATAGCTGGGACCCTGGCAGCTGCTACCACCCCGTGTCAGAGTTGACCGGGGAACATCAGCATTTAAGATGTGGTTCGATTCTCCTCAAAATCTCCTGATCAAAGGCCTTGCTGTTGAATGTAGTTTATCGTCATACCCAAGACGCGGATGTAGTTTATCGTCATTCCCAGGACGGAAATAATGTTTTTATTTTCATATTCTTTTACTTAGTGCCTTGACTGGAGAGAAATGAAAAAAAGAAAAAAAAAACAAATATCAAACGCAAAAGATGTTTGTGCGCAACTCCCGGGAAGAGTTGAAAGGAATCTTGCCATGTATGCAATTACTACGGTAGTGAAATTGTTTTTCGTTGGGAGACTCATACTTTTATCCTTGTGCCAGTCGGAACAAAGCATAAGATATATCTACAAGTTTTGTTCCGACAATTTTTTGTGTTCTCCAGACTTTTAAATCGAACGAATATTGATGACTTAAATCAAAACCCTTCCTCGCTATAAAACGCCTCTTAAGTTTTTTCTTAGAAAATAATGGAAGTGACATTATCGCTTCCAGGCACGCTAAACCTAATATTATGTTTCTTACATTTTGTCAAGAAAAATGCATTCCCAAACCCGACAACCCTTGCAACTTTATTTACAGATTTTTTTTTCTCTACACACCATCAACCCGAGAAATCACCACATCCTTTCGTATATTATACACGTACATAGACGTACGAATAGGACTTTGAATAGCTGAACGTGTATATGCATCTGCCTCGTTTTGAAATACGCGCCTGCGTATTTGCAAGCGCTTGCTTCCATATGCATGGAGACGGCTTTGACTCTTTCATCTATCACCCGAGGCCAACGCTACGAGGAAATGCAAAAGAATATTTGTTCTGAGTGCTGTTTATTATATCGACGTAAAAATGTTTGGAAGAAGATGATGTTGTAACTTTTGCACAAAAGAAGTTATTAGTAGGCTTTGAGAGAAGAATACATTTCGGAAAGTCTCGTTTCAATCGTGAGAAATATCGAGATGACAATCAAGGAAGATGGATATCCAATCCACAACATTGATATTACATTTCCAACCTAAGATATACAAGTTTTGTCGACTTCTTTTATCATCTGAAATAGCCGATTTAAAATAGGGTAATTAAATACACTTGAAATAACAATGAAAATTTTATAGATTGCTTATTTGAATTTTCTAACGCATAAGGATTCCCAATTTAATGACTTAACAAATTCCTTGCGAGTTCTCCGACTATAAAATACCTATGAAAATTCTCTTCTTGCATTGTCAAATATTCAAGATTAAAAATCCTGAACAAAATATTGCAATAACTGTCATAAGTATGAATTCAGGTCATTATTTAAAGAAATAAGAAGGTACAAATGAAAAATGACGTTTGTTTTTATTTCACTGAAGCAATTATTAATTTTAACCTTCCTCTCCTTTCAGCAATATTAGCTGTCCTGACTTAGCATCACGACTTCAGTTATTTGGACAACAATTTCTTAATACTATGTATGTTTTTTTTTTCTCACGAAGCTAACTGAGGAACAAGAAAAATTCTAGCAGGATTTCCAAATATGAAATTATAGCTCACAGAATCAAAAGATATTTCATCCGATTTTCAGCTTTCTCAAAGAACTTTTAACAGAAAAGAAAAAATGTCTTAATTGCCCCATTTTCAGTTACTTACATTTTTAAAGATTCTTTGGAGTTGAACCAACCAATCTTAGTTCCATATCAAAATCCAAGGAGGATGAGTTTACAAGAAGGAAATTTACCTTTTTTTTCCTTTCTCAAAATTAAATACACTAATATTTAAATACCTACTTATTTCATTCCAGTATCTGGAAATGGGGCTAGAATTAAATTAAAAGGTGGTATATCAAATGTTGATATTACAAAGCGAATTGCCTATCATCATTTAGCTCCAGCCGAACATGAATATCATTGTTTCATTTCCAGAAATTTAGCTAAAAGTCTAATGTATCTTTGTCCCGGGGTCATTAAAAAGTTCAGAGCCAAACCGTGAAGAATAGCACTTGTTTTCCAACGAGAAATATTTTTAGAAGATTTAAATCATAGCATATTATTACAAAGATAGATAGATAGATAAATAGATAGATAGATAGATAGATTGGAACAGATACTGTGATATATTACTAGGTGATGATTCAGAACTCAGCACCTGACGATTGCATCGTGCATGGTTCGCAGATTTATGCTACCGGTGAGAGAAAATGTGTATATTTATAAATAATATAAATTACAGTTCTGTTATTATACATCGGGTACTATTTTATTAGTACCACCACACAATGTGCGATATATATATATATATATATATATATATATATATATATATATAAATATATATATATATATATACATAATTGTAAAAGAATGAAGAATAGAATTTCAAGGTTCAAAATATTAATTTAATACAGGGCTCAATACAAACGTAGAGCAATAATTATTTATTATACAATATTACATTAGAACATGTAAATATGAATTGAAGTAGTGTTTCATTAATCAAAATTTTGAATAAAATCGTTTAGTACTATCATTGTTAGCCACCTGATGAAACGTTTGATTTTAATGTTGAAACAAAATGTACAATTTTTAGTAGATATTTACATTTACAGTGTATATATATATATATATATATATATATATATATATATATATATATATATATATATAAAAAAGGCTTAAACACTAATATTCCATGGTCATAATTTATTCCATTGGAATCGTAAATACGATCCAATTCATCAGACCTACAAAATGATGAATTGAATCGTATTTACGAATAAATTATGACCATGGAATATTAGTGTTTAAGCCTTTTTACTATATCCTTACTCTGTCATAGACATTGAGTTCTACCTGGATTCTTCCTCTTGAGGTTTTTTTTTTTCTAAAATATACATGTATGGGTATTTATATATTTTGCATATATGTATATTTTCCACTAATATGTATATATATATATATATATATATATATATATATATATATATATATATATATATATGCATGCTTCATGCAATAATATAGACAAGTTTTGTCTATTTATTTTAAGCAAATTCCTTTCATATCGTCTGATAAGCTTAATAGCATTATCATTGAAAGACGAAAGAAAATCACCATATTGATACATAATTTTAATTCAATCTAAGCTATCGGCTTACATAAGCCATCATCAAAGATGACAATTACATTACACTGTATTAAACAATACACGGATATATCAACAATGATAGTCTGTTTTCGTTTGCATGGAAGTTTTCCAAGCAACGACAAACTCGTTCATACGAGACGCTGGAAGCAAAAATCGCACCGCAGCTCATCACATCACACATGACCACGCCAGATTGAAAACTAGAAGTGATAAGTATGAGAAGCCATTGATATAAACCAATGACTTCTGTTATCGATTATAGGCGTTTAAGTATATTTGATGAGTTTTCATTGTTTATTTTGTTCAGGTTTCGGTATATATATATATATATATATATATATATATATATATATATATATATATATATGTGTGTGTGTGTATATATATATATATATATATATATATATATATATATATATATATATTAATGTATATTTGGACAGCAGCAACTTTTTTTTAAACTTCTTTCATGACATACGGCAAGCCAAGAGGAGCAAGGAAGTACAAAAGTTTTCCATAATTTTCATTGTCCCAAGCGCTTTCAGCCACTTGTTTAGCTATTTTCAAGGTTTTTGCTTTTGGTGTCAGTTTTTCCTCATGTTTATATATATATATATATATATATATATATATATATATATATATATATATGAGTGAGTGCGTGGGTTTTTCGAAAGAAAGAATGAAAGAACAGATAGATGAATATTTATACAATGTCTTCTGTCTCTCTTCTTGTCGTCTTTCTTTATCCATCACATGCATCTCACTTTCATTCCATTTCCACTCATATTCTAAAGTTATTCCAAGCAAAACGTTTCTCTGCTTCAATAAATTGTGAGGTCGGGACAAATACGGGAAAATTGTTACTTCCATGAACATGTAAAATCAGAAATATTCTCTCAAGCGCGAAGTAAATTATAGCCCAACAGACAAATCTGTCTTGGCGACGCTTTATGAAAAGACAAAAAAAAATCCTCAGTTAATGAGATTTACGGAGAGGAGATGGTAGTTAGGAGATGCCATGGCTGCGAATTTAATCCGTGAGTTTTTAATAAACGAAAGGTTGCTCATTATTCCTTTTTTTTTTCTTTTCTTTTTTTTGTTAAAATTTCGATACGAAAACGGAAAGGCGATCATCTGGAAGCGCATATTACTTCATTGCTACGATCTCCTTTTCTCTTTTATCCTTAAAGACGAGGCCTGATAAAACAGACGTTCGTATCGATTAAAAGAAATTTGAGAAAATAAGGTTTCGAATCAGAACAGATTAAATCATGTTTTGCAGGATTTACAAAACCAGTGTCTGTATTTATTTTCATTTTTAACTTGGTGGTGGGTTGAGTCTTTTGAAAACCACTCGCTTGATTTCTTTATTCTGGTTCTTTATTCAATCTGAAATTAATTTTTATGTCGCTTTATGATTGATGTTGATTCATTCTTTACGCGAGACATTATTATTCAAAAATCCTTATCAGTGCTTATCGGGTCTTCAACGAGAATTCTGAAACATTTACTATGGATTCATTTCTTCTTCTTCTTCTTCTTCTTCTTCTTCTTCTTCTGTATGCCGTGTCCCTAGAGAACGTTAGCGATCATGGATCTCCACAATTTCCGGTACTTTGTAGTTCCTAGTAAAATTTGTCTTTTTGCTTTTTTTTTTCTCTCGCACTTCTCGCTTGTGGAACTCCTTTCCGGCTCCACTTTAATCAGTAAAAAATTAAATGCAATGTCAATCGCTATCTACTCTCTTTCGGATTACTCTTTCTTCTTCCCGCTCATTATTAATGTTTCTGTTCCTAATTCTTCCACTCTCTATAACCCCTGTGTCTTAGTGGGTTTACTGCTAGCTTACATAGTTTTCTAATAGCTTTCTGCCTTTCCTCATTAGCAGGTTCGTTAGCGTTTATATTTGGAGACGGACTTTATAATGATGAATGAATATTGTTATAAGTTTTATTTTTTTGCGGGCATCTTAAGTTTGGTGAAGTCAGAGTTGAAATGTGATCCAAAGTAAAGTGATATGAATAAAATTAAATAAATGATTAAATTTGGTAGAAATTTGACATCAAAGAAATTCAAACGCTATTACGTCGCAGGCTAATTAATCACTTAAAAAGTAAGAAATATACTATAGGAGAAAAGAAATAAGATTAAAAGAATGAATAACAATTGGCAATGCTACATCTTCTTCTTCTTCTTCTTCTTCTTCTTCTTCTTCTTTTTCTTCTTCTTCTATGTGCCATCTTCCTTCAGGACGTTGGCGATCATGACTCTCCACAATTTCCTGTCCTTTGTAACACTTAATAAATTTTGTCTTTTCTTTATCTCTCCTAAACCGTGTTCCATCATCCATTTACTAAATCACGCTAGGCAGGTTATACGCCTTGTCTCTCTTACCTTCATTTTGCGCTGTGAGTATCAGATTTTCCAGGCCCTCTTTCCTAATTATGTCCTAAATATTCCAAATGTCTCTTCCTGGTGTTAAGTATGTGTTTTGTTTCCATTTTCTCTAAAACTTACACATTGCTGGCGTATTCTGTCCATGGTATTCTCAGCATCCTTCTGTAGAATTATATTTCTGTTGCCTCGAATTTCTTCTTCATCTGCGATGAGATTGTCAAGCATTCACTGGCATATAAGAGGACAGATATTACTTATCAGTTCAGTTCTCTTTCCTTTGTTTCTCCTGAAATTTTCTTCTTTCGCTCTCACAATGCATCTTCGGATTTCAATGTCGCCTTTTCCGTCTTCTGTTAAAATACGTCGCAGATATTTAAATTGTTGCACAACCAGACTTCTATTATAAATTTATTATGAGTTCCTATGAAAATTGAATTTTTTACACAGATCTTCTCAAACTTGTACACACATCCCTTCGCACAAACACATATATTTGTTCGTAAAACAACACTTCTATGGATTATGTAATGCCGAAATTTTGTACGCATTTCTTTTTAGATGATACTAGCTTTAGTGATACAAGTCTTAGTAATTAACTGAGGGCTGGTGTGGGGAGTAGAGGTGGATTCATACCCTTTCCAAAGTTATTAGCGTGTAGGTAAATTTAACGAACCTATTGGGAACTGATGACATCAATAATCGCCCTGTTGTCATCAGATCCCAAGTAGGCATTTATGCAGATGATACTACCATTTACTCCCGTCACAATAGCAAATGTGTCAGCGCTGACAAAGTCAACCTGGCCGCTGCTCTAGAAAATGACCTTCAATCAGTGGTTCACTAGGGCAGAAAATGGCTTGTAAATTATAATGCGTCCAAAATGAAACTGCTCACAGTTAATCATCATAGAGAAACTTTCTTGTCCGCCATCAGCATGGCTAGAGCAACACATTGCGCCTTCGAGACTTCACGTTTTCAACTGACTGGAAGGGGAACGACTACATCGAATCAATAGATGCATCTACTGCAAGGAGAATTGGGTCACTGTGCCATTGCACATTTACAAATCTACCATTCATTCGTGCATTGAATACTTTTGCCATATCTGGTGTAGGGCTCTTGCTCTTCATCTCGAGGTTATTGACAAAATCTGGAATGTAATCGATCCTGACTTGGCATCTCGACTTCAGTCACTTTCTCACGGACGTGACGTGGCTTCTCTCTGTATTTTCTACAAATATTTTCATGGCAATCGCTCCGATGAGCGTTCTACCCTGGTTCACGGATTAAGTAAGTTTAAGCGTGGTACTAGCTTGGTATCTAGGTCCCACACTTTAACAGTTGAAATAGTTAAATGTAACTACCTCTTCTACTCCAACAGTTTCTTTTCCCGCACTTCCCGCCCGTGGAACTCGCTTCTGTTTCCTTGCTTCCCTGAAAACTACAATCTTCAAAAATTTCAATGCAATGTCAATCGCCATCTTCCATCTTCTTGAATCCGGTTCATCTTTTATTATTTCCTCAATCCCCTTTATATTCAGTCTTTTTTTCTGACTTTCACCCCCTTTTTTCACCCTGCGTACTAGTGTAATTCCCGCCTTGATTGGAGTGAAATGATTTTTTTAAAAAATGACTGGATTTGTAACTCGGTTCTCCGATTCTGAGCCATTTTCCATTACACCTTCATTACATCCAAGTTTACGGTACCATTATTCCAGTATTCCCAAGCGGTCACCCCTCGGGTAATGTTTTCTTTTTCTTTCATGTGCTGTGTCCTTTCAAGACGTGGGTGATCATAGCTCTCCAGAATTTCCTATACTTTATAGCTCTAAGCAATATTGGTCCCCTTGCTATCCTTACAGTCCCTGTGTACCATACTATTTTCACAAATTCATTAAGCAGGTTACTCCCTATTTAACTCGATATGTCCTGTGTGTGTCAAATTCTCCAAGACGTCTTTCTTCATTATGTGTCCTAGAAATTACAACTTCCACTTTCGCATTCTATGAAAATATGTCGTTTCCTTTTCCCTTTTCCTTAAATCTTCTTCGTTACTCACATGGGATCCTAAGCATCCTTCTGTAGAACCACGTCTCTTTTGCCACAGGTTTCCTCTTCATCTGTGAGAACATTGCCTGACATTCACTGCCATATAGGAGAATGATATTATATCGCATTTCATCTCTCTTTTCTTAGTTTCTCATGTGATTTTCCTGTTCCATGATGCTTTGTTTCGCTTTTGAAAGGCGTCTGTCGCCATTCCAATGGTTCTCCAAATCTCTGTCACATTTTCTGTCGTCTGTTTTTTAACAGACGACAGATTAACTTTCTGTATTTGATTGAATCTGTCGTCTTCAACAACTGGCTCGCATCGATACTCCCTCTTGCTAAGGACCATAGATTCTCTCTTCTGTCAATTGATGCAAACACTCAGACATTCAACGTTTCGCAATAGCAAGGATCTGACTGAAGAAGGCCGGAGAGCACAGCGGCACAAACGTCGTGAATATGACAATAAAGATGAGGATAACAGTCCGAAGAATGTAAATAATGTAAATAGTTACATTGCTTCAGTTCAGAAATATGACTTTTTTTTTTCAGCGAAGTTCACGCGTTACAAGGCCCGGGACCACTCGAGGTAGAAAGTTACGTGTGGAGGCCATTTGTGTGTATAGAGTGGAAGATAACCGTTAACTCTAGCCTTGAACAGGTTAAGATTCTAGTGATCGGGGACACACAGGGCAGTGGTTCGCGGCAAAAAGCTGCTCGAATGGAACTTATCACCGATGGAATACGGAGGGAATGTGGGGGTTTGATACAATGTAAGTGGCATGGCGTGTTCTTACCGTGATGGCTTGACTTGGCAGGTCGAGGGAAAGTAGCGCGTCCGACTTCCTTCTGTGGATGTAGCAGTAGAGCAGCTAGATACTTGCCAAATCCCGCTTATGGGAGAGAGGTTGAAAGGTGGTGAATAATTCTTCACCCACAATGGTTTGGGACTTTTTCGAACTCTAACACGACCGGAGAGTGAGGACTGGGCAGCTCCAACCCAAATATGACAACAGTACTTCATTTTACCCAGATCTGTCTCTGGTAAATGTAGAACATAACAGGAGGAGTCAGATATATATATATATATATATATATATATATATATATATATATATATATATATATATATATACAAGTATATAATTGGTATATACGGAATGAATTCCAATAACCAACAATTACTATTCTTAAAAGAGCGCTCAATACAAAGTAGAGCAGATATAATTATTTTTATAAAAAAAATTATAACATAAGTATGTTATAAAATCACTACAAAAATAGCCATTTTGTTTCAAAACACTCTGTGTCTTATCAAGTGATGATGTTGAAAATAAAATAAATGGTTTTAAAAGTTTCAGATTAATTAACGATCCTACACTAGGGGGAGACATTGTTACAAAAGCTAGAATAACCAATCAGAAACCAAGTATAGAAACATTCAAAAGCTTGACAACGAAATCATGTTAATAATATAAAAAATAATTATATATATATATATATATATAATATATATATATATATATATATATATATATATATATATATATATTATGAAATGGACAAAAGTCCGACAATTATTTTTAAGACATTTTTATGTTTATACACTCTTTTTATAGATACAAAGATTTCATAGAAGATTGAAGCTCAAATACAGTAAATTCGACCTTCCTAACCGAGCACCCCTCTGTGGCCAAATCGGTTAAAGGCACGTCAAGCTAAATGATGGTTCCGTATAGGATACAGGTTCGAATCCTGTCGGAGGACGAATATTTTCTGTGAAAACTTCTCGGACATTCAGGCTGGTAAGTGTTGTTTAATATAAACAGAGCATTTACTTAAATATTTGTATCTATAAAAAGAATGTATAAAAATGTCTTTATATATATAATTTATTCGAAAATTATAACATAAATATGTCTAAATTATTATAAATTGTTTTTTTTTTAGAAACGTCTTTGTTAATCAAGTGATGATGTTGATGTTATCGCTTGATAAGACACCAGAAGTGTTGAAACAAATGGCTATTTTTTAGTGATTTTATAACATATCTATCATTATAATTTTCGAATAAATTATTTATTCAGCACTACTCTGTATTGAGCACTCTTTTAAGAATAGTATTTTTTTGCTGTTGGAATTTATTCCGTATACAGCAGTCCTATACTTAGGTATATATATATATATATATATATATACTGAGAGAGATAGAGATAAAAACAAAGTCTAGATGAATAGATATCAACGGATATAGATAGATAGATTTTATTATGCACGCAATGTTTCCATAGTAAAATTAGTATTAACCAAACGATGTCAAGGCTGGAGAGTGAGGTATGATTATTTTCTCCTGCGAAAAATGACAACAGTAATCCATATTTTGTCTGATCTGGTTCTTGTAAAGGTAGAGGATAGTAGGCGGAATCTGGTACTTTCTGGAACGGTAGAGAGAGCTGACCATTTTACCTGCGTTCTTAACAATGGGTCGTATATAAGAGTTCCACTTCAGGTAGGATGTGAGTTTGTGGTCCATCAAGGCACGGCGCGTCCCCAGAGGAAATCCTTTCATTCTGATTGTTGGTAGTTCGGTTCAAACAGATCTTGAAGGATCTGACACATTGCGTTGTCCCTAATCTCTTTCACGTTTTTTTTTTTTTTTTTTTTTAAATATCTCCCGCTTCAAATGGGATTGCCAGAAGTTATTGAGTGTTCAATCTGAACTGTAGTGATCGCTGACAGACCTGGGTGATGCGATGATTTACCAAAAAAAAAATGACCTATCGTATCTTAATTTTTTGTCATTAACAAAAGGGATAGTCTTAGTGTCATTCGTGGCTCACAGTCGAATAAATAACAACGAAGGCGACAGTAACGTAGCCTCTGACCGGTTATCAATTTGTATCATCGGAGTACACACACTTTTTGAGTAAGTCAAAATACCTTGATACTTAATGGATTGATTAGATGATTGATTTATTTTTACGGTTGATCAACCTTCAGCAGGTTATTTAAAGTCAGAAAATATTTTTTAGCTTGTGCGAATATTTTGGAGATATTAATGATTTACTGATACAAATCTTACTAATTAACCCATAGCTGGAGGGAGATGAGGTAAATGCAAACCTTTCCCAAGAGTATTTGCGCGTAAGTAAATATAACGAACATCAATATTTTCAACCTTTTTTTATTTGTTTTGTTTTGTTTTAACTCAGGACACTCTTGAACCTATAGGGAAACTTCTGCGGCACGCTTCAATTATTAAAAAAAAAAAGGAGTATACTTTTTACCATTTATTTATTAACACAAACAAAGCAGTTTATTATAATTTTTCGCGTCCTGGGTATGACGATAAACTACATCGGTATCCTGAGTAAGACGATAAACTACATCCGATAGCAACGCCCCTGATCAGGTTTTGAGGAGCGTGGAACGATGGCTTAATTGCTGCTGTTCCCAGTTCCACCCTGACCAGGGCTGATAGCACCTGTTAAGTCCCTAGCTATGGGCAAATAGTTAAGCTACAAACAGGGGTGAAAACACTCTGAAAGTGTAATAATAGGTCTCAATACTAGCAATATATTTTGGTAAAAAATTATTACTAGCAATGAATTTTTGAAGGAAAAAATTTATTACCAGAAATACATTATTACCAGCAACATATTTTTGAAAAATTACCAACATTACATTTTTGAAAAAAAATATTACTAGAAAACTTTTTTTAAGAATACACACACACACATATATATATATATATATATATATATATATATATATATATATATATATATATATATATATATATATATATATATTACCAGCAATACATTTTTGACGGAAAAATATATTACCAGCAATACATTTTGAATTTAAAAAAAATATTATGAGAAATATATTTTTGAAGGAAAATATATTACCAGCAATACATATTTCAAGGAATAATATATCAGCAATACATTTTTGAAGAAAAAAAAATTACCAGCAATAGATTTTTGAACGAAAAAATTACCAGCAATGTTGGCATTAAATAACCCATTGAGATTGATATGCCGTAAAACAAAATAAGCCAAACCAATTATAAGTTTTTAATAAAAAGGTAATAATTAAAATTCTTAAAAAATTCTGTTTATTTATTTTTCTGTTTATTATAATTTGACCTTTAATATATCTGAACTGTTTTATTTTCCTTGAGAATATCTTCTTTGTAAGGTCGAATTTTGGACAGACATTCTCGGAAATCTTCTTCCAAGGATTCTTGCTATGATCGGTTTTTGATTTTAATATTGTTTATTGCAGAAAAGCTTGCTTCGCACAAATATGACGTTGAGAACAGAAGAAGTATTTCTATTGCTTTTTTTGTTGTTGTAATATTTGGAAATTCACGCCTGAAGGGATAACCAAACAGATGTAATATCTGGTGTTGACTATCTTGATTGCAATCCTTTGTCATTTCTTATATTTGTTAATATTTCCTCTTCTGTAATATTAAAGTTAAAAGTTACTGACAAACAGGCAAAGAGATTCCTCACCCAATCCAGATATCTCATTTCAAATGTATTGTATTATTAATTTAAAGGTGTTTTAATTCAGATATATCCATCTACTAGCTTAAAAACCGCCCTATCTGGTGACATTTAAACTAGCTCCTGCAGAGGGCTCTTGATTGGGCCTTCATCATACTAGGTAGGAAAGAGAAAATACGATAGTCAACAATAAACGGCAGAAGAACTCAAAATTGATCTCCGCATTTAAGTATTGCATTAATATTTAAACTTACCTTTTAAAAGTTCTACTTTAATTCTTCTGCCGTCACTTAATTTAAAAGCAAAGACATTTATTTTTTAATTAATTAAATTCATATATAAAAAAATAATTCAATAAAATGCAGTTGTTTTTAATTATTTATTAATAAAGTAAACTGAAAAATGCGAAACAGAATGAAGTAGTTTTTTTTGTTTTTAATTAATTATAATAAAGTAAATCGTCATGAAATTTAAAATTTAATAAAGTAAATCGACATTCTAAAATATTTTTATAAAAATAATTTAATAATTTACGGTTTACTTTATTAAAAGTAATTAAAATCTAGTTCATATGTTACATAATACCTTTTCAAATGCCTCATTTGAAGATAAATATTCACTAATTAAGGTTTTAATACCTAGTAAATTATTTTTATTCGGTTATAAAAAAAGTTATCTTTCTTCTGGCTCTGAGTTGTGTCGATCCTGAGTTGTCTCGATCCTGAGTTGTCCCGGCGCTCAGTCGGCGGTGTTGAGTCGACGGTTTTGTGTCGGCGGTGTTGAGTCGGCTGTGTTGAGTCGGCGGTTTGTGTCGGCGGTGTTGAGTCGGCGGTTTTGTGTCGGCGGTGTTGAGTCGGCGGTGTTGAGTCGGCGGTTTGTGTCGGCGGTGTTGAGTCGACGGTTTTGTGTCGGCGGTGTTGAGTCGGCGGTTTATGACGGCGGTTTGTGTCGGTGGTGAGTTTTTCTTTCTCGACCGGTACTGCTAACCCTCTACATACGCACGTTAGGCAAATTATCCACTGCTTTCCTCTGTGCCTCTTGCTTTTAATATGCCAAACGAGTATCAATTTTTCTAATCCCTCCTTCCCTATTATGTTTCCCGGAAACAATTCTCTTTTCCCGATTCTAAGTATAACTGCCATTTTTATTTCCATTTTCCCCAAAACTTCGTCCATGGTATTCTCAACATCCTTCTGCAGTTTACTGCCATACAGGAGGATCGTTATTACATCAACGTTCATTAGTGTTTTCTTTGTTTCTAATGAAATTTTCCTGTTTTATAATAATTTGCTTAGCTTTTAGAAGGCTTATTTCGCTATCTCAGTGCGCCTTCAGATTTTGATGTCACATTTTCAGTTTTATGTTAAAATATTTCCCAGATATATTTTTATAGTCGCTTCCTGTTGGGTTTTGGTTTGGTTTGGTTTGGTTTGTTTTGCTTTACGGCATATCAACCTCAATGGGTTATTTAATACCGACAAGATTTTCATTGCTGGTAATATTTTTTTAATGTATAGCTGGTAATTTTTTTTTTTAAAAATGTATTGCTATTAATAATGTATTGCTGGTAATAATTTTTCTTTAAAAATTATTGCTGGTAATAAATTTTTACAAAGTATTTCTGGTATTAAAACCTATTTTTACACTCTCATAGTGTTTTGACACCAGTTAGGGGCTATCTATTTACCCATAGCTGGGACCCTAACAGGTGCTACCACCACGGGTCAGGGTGGGCCTGGGAACAACGGCAGTTAAGATGTGGTTCCACGCTCCTCAAAACCTCCTGATCAGGAGCCTTGCTGTCGGATGTAGCTTATCTTACCCAGGACGCGGAAGTAGTTTATCATCATACCCCGGACGGGCTTCATGCTTGTATCTCCAATTCATGGTTCATATATTGGGCTGTTTATTTTTACTGACAACTATACATTCTGTCTTCTTACAATTGAACTTTAGTGCTTTATTCTCGCTTTCTTACATTACCTTTCGTCGAAGTTCCTGTAATTTCATTTCTCTGCTTTTTAATAAAACTATCATCTTCATATCCAGTGTTAAGTTTATGACCGCCGATAATGAATCTTGCTAGGACTTCAAATTCTAATGGAATTGTCTCGCTGTTGAATAAGCTCGGTGAGGAGACACATCCCTGTTTTACAGCTCTTTCTGTTTTTGTACATTTACCGAATTCATTTTCTATTTATATGCAGTAGTTACTTAATCAATACAAGTAAATAAAATTTCTAAATATAAGTGTCCTTTTTGTTTCCATGTTCGGTCCATGGTATCCTCAGCATAATCTCTGTTGCATCAAGTCCTTGAGTGGATTATTCCGTATTCACTGATATTAAAAATTCAGTACTCTTTTCTTTGTTTCTAACAACATGTTCCTGTATCTTAATTCTTTGCACAGCTTTTGGCAAGCACCTTTAGCTATTTAAGAATATTTTTTAAGCATCTCACCCTAAGAAAGGCGGGAGTGGCAAGGGGTTACAGAGAGTGGGAGCAAGTGTAAAGAGGCATGACAGTGGAAAAGATGAAAAGAAGGACGGGGAATTATATCAAGACATCTGAAGATGGCAGTTGACATTACATCTGAATAACTGAAGTGTATAGCTATTAGGGAAGCAAGTAAGAGGAAGAGAGTTCCACACTTGGGAAGTGCGAGACATGAAGATATTAGAGTAGAAGAGACGGCTATATTTATCCGTTTCCACAGTGAAAGGGTGGGACTCAGATGCCAATCTAGTAGCACGTTTAAATGCATGCCGTTTGGGAACCAGCAAAAATAGCTCGTCGGAGCAGTTACCGTGAAAGTACTTGTAGAAAAGACAGAGGGAAGCGACGGTACGTCTGTGAGAATGTGACCGTACATGAGATACTAGATCGGGATCAATCACATTGCATATCCATCTCTGAATTTTGTCGAGGATCTTGAGACGAACAGCGGGGGATCCAGAGCATATGTGACAGCAGTATTCCATGCAAGAGCGAATGACTGATATATAGATTAGAAGGATGGAATCAGACGAAAAATACGTTCTGGCGCGACACATAGAACCAACATTCCTTTTTATATATATTTGAGATTAGTCATTAAAATCAGATTTCCTTGTTTCTAATATTTGGCAATACGTTTAAAACTTTGCTCAAATAATACATACTTTATAGACATGGTTATTCATTAAAATTAGAGAGACACTCCTTCCTTTTCTGATGACTTTAAGAATGAGGTAACCAGTCCCTTTAAAAAAAAGTGTTTACCTGTCTGCCATATCGACAAATTTAACTCTTGAGCAAAACGGATTTTTTTAATCATTTCATCCCAA
>CAHIKZ030001865.1:362500-375000 GCA_903632075.3 Acanthosepion pharaonis
TATTTATCATAATCCTTTCATACTCCAGAATATTGTAAAATATCCGTGAATATGAAAGGATTATGATAAAAATAGGCAGACATAATGTTTGCAATTGATTCAAAATTTTTAAAAAATTTAAATAATTTAACTAATTCTATTACATTTAATTGTTTTAAATAGAAATATAGTCTATTAGTAATTAAGACTAAAAATATTTTAAAATTGTGGTTAAATAAAAACGTATTCTAATCCAAACACACCTAAATAGAATCTTTAAGTATACAAATACTAAAAAATGCCGAAAAAAGTTTTGCCGATAAAAAAACAAAAACAAATAGACGACATGCGTTTAACGTATGTCAGAATTCGTTGGAAAATACACCACTACCCTCCCTAAACCTAACCTCTTTTTCGAACATGACTCATAATTGATACAACAATAGTTAATAAAAATGAACACGCTACCACCATTGGATTTCTCTGTATCCTTGGAAACAGAAAATTATGAATTTTTATGTGCGTTTAAAACTCAGTAAATTTAAAAATAATTCATTCCAAAATTCGCTTGAAAATGAAACGGAACTAATGCTTTTAATTTAATTATATAATTAAAATTGAAGATTTTAGGTTCATTTTTGAAACATGGTTATTACTGTATAGCGAAAAACATTTTAAATCAGTTAATTTATAAATATATATATATATATATATATATATATATATATATATATATATATATATATTCATCCACAGACGGACAGTTTCTATTCAGACCGATTTTTTTGTATTTATTTTTCATAAACACACCAGTCACTTAGAGAACTTGTAGAGTCTTGCATTATCAGCTGTAATAGGGACTCTTTACAAATTCGCACTTTACTCGCTACAGTGATCGATTAAATTGTTTTATCGAGAGCTAATAACATCATCCACAGAAAGACTAATTAGATATTTGTTTCTTTTCTCTACTAGCTCGTATACTCCGTTGTGTTATTGTTAAAGTCTTTGCGATGATAGCGGATACAGTCTTATCCTGGACTAAGATTTACTGTTGAGAACAGCGAGATTTGCGGACTCTCAATGCATTTCCCTCTAAGTGAATCTTGTACTCATCTGATCAGACTGGCATTTTTAGGTCAAATCTGTAGTTAGTTTTACAGTGTTGTTATGGAGAATATATTTTTTTGATGTTTCTGGATGTTTCGCTGACGTAAATCAATTGAAATTTTGTGCAGTCTACTTTGTATATCCCTGCTTCTGTTGTTGTTGCTATCTCGTTTGATGCTAACTATATCTCTCATTCGTTTTAGAGTTGTGTCCATGAATTTTAAACCACAGTTGTTTTGTTTCGCATACTATTATTATACATCTCTCTCTCACTCTTTCTCTCTCTCTCTCTCTCACACACACACACACACACACACACACACACACACATATATATATATATATATATATATATATATATGGGTATCGCACATTGAGTGCTTGTGTTAATAAAATAGTGCTTGATGTAATATAACCGAGCTACTAAATATATATTAATAAATATATATAATTTTCGTCACCTGTATCACGATTCGGAGTTTTATGCACAACGCAATATTCAGGTGCTGACTAGAAAGTCTCCGTTACATAATTTAAATTTTAATAAAATATCTAAATATATCGGTTAAGTATAGTTTTCCTCTTGTCTCTTTTTATTCATTTTGTCTCTTCTACAGATACACTCTGTCTGAGAATATATATATATATATATATATATATATATCTGCGGAAATATATAAATAGATAAAAAAGAGACAAGAGAAAAACTATCTTATATATATATATATATATATATATATATATATATATATATATATATATATATATATATATATATATATCGTCTACTTAAGTAGTTCAAAACATCTAATCTATTACCAAGAACTTAGGACCTCAGAAATCTTCTTTTGTGCTAAAGATAATGTTTTCTATTAATTTCCATGTTCCCTGGGAGATTGCATATCCAACATTCATAATACAAAAAGAGCATTAAATACTTATATTAGACAGACATAGACCACACTAGCCCGCAGACTGACTTGTCAACTGCATAACATAAGAAAATATTTAGGGGATAATACCAAAATGTTCTACATCTCCTTATGTAAACAGAGAATAAATCTTCTAGAATTCATTATATAAAATAAACAGCCCACGTTAAATAAAATAGCATTCAGCAAAGGAGACGGTAAGTTGCATATGATATATTTTATGTGAGCATATATTATGTTAATATAAAAGAAAAAATGCAAATAAATGAATAGGATAATAAAATAAAATAATAAATAACTATAAATTATAAAATAAATAAATATATTGCTTTAATATTGTACGGCCTCGTTCCCAATAGCCGTCACACTTGACATCACCGTAGACTGTTTCAAATTTTCAGTTTTCCAAAAAAAAAAAATACCAGGATATAGACAAAAGCTTTTTAACTACTACACAGACGCCACATTGCGATGGTCGAAAGTATTTGAACAAAACAATAACAACATATGAACTTCGTAAAGTTTATCCACAACTCTGAACACAATACTTAACCGATTATTCCAAAAATGGAAGAATGTAATAAAAAATTAAACAGCCGAACGTTGCCGATTCTTTTTAATCAAATTTGTTTTGATATATACGCCGATGAACCCTCGGCGATTTTCTTACTTTACGCTTCTGTGTGTTTCCTTTTAAGAACTCCAATATTTTCATAACTTCCTGAACGTTATGTATTGATGTTTTATCTTTCTTGATTTCATATCCGTTTTTTATGTTTTATTCCTTATAAAACGTGTTTCTTCATACATTTTAAATGGAAGATGGGGTGTAATAAAAGAAAGATTACGAAGATAATGAGGACAGATAATAACTGACACTTGACGAATATTGTTCATGGAAGCATTCACGTAGTAGTCTCTTCCACAAAATGGCAGTCCATCGAAAAAAAATGTCTGAGTGGAATTTTCTATTGACATTTGGCATACAGAGGTTTGGTTTGGTTTGGTTTGGTTTGGTTTGGTTTACGACATATCAACTCCTTATGGTGTTGAAGCAACGTCTTTACGTTTTTCTTTTTTTTCTTTTTTTTTTTTTTCATGTGATTTCGTTTAAGAAACTCATCCTGGGGATGACAATAAACTACATTCAGTAGCAATTCCTCTGATTGGGAGATTGGAGGTTTCGAAGAGACTGGAATCACCTCTTAATTGCTGTTGTTCCAAGGTCCACTCTGATCCGGAGTGGTAGTACCTGTTAGGGTCCCAACTATGGATAAATAGTGAACTCCCAAATAAATATCAACAGGTCATTTGTATATTAAAATGATCAAGAATAGATTTTTTATAGCAATATGTCAGTTAATGCAACGATAAAAAGTATAAAAATACATCTTTATTTTAAAAAATTACCAACAATACCTTTTTGTACTGGAATTACCAGCAGTACCTTTTTGTACTGAAATTACCAGCAATACATTTTTTAAAAATACAAACAATACAATTTATGATCTACGAAATATATCTAAAAAACATGCCTTTACCCTGATTGTGTAATGTCCAAAATATTTAGATTTCGGCATTAAATAAGCCATAGAAGTTGATATACCATTAAACATTACCATTACCATCCTTTAAGAAACAGTTCATTTACTTGATAAGTTAAAACTTGTATTGAAATATTTCACAAAGTTTTTTTTTTTTTTAAATGAGTTTACATTGGGTATATTGTCTCCATCAGAAATAAAATATTTTTGGTTAAAGATCCACGTACTTAAGATATAGTGAAAAATATATGAAGGTAATTTTTCACAGAATTCAGCACGATCACGTAGTAATTAACACATCAATGAAACTATTCCGCCTTGATGTATACGTGGCAGGAAACCACCTGCATACAGATTGAAAAGAAGTTCAGAAAATATACAGAACGGGGCGTAAGAAAACGGTGTGTCTTCCCATCAAAATTATTCAACCTACACAGTGAAGCGATTCTGAGAGAATTAGACGTCCTCTTAGGATTCATTTTTGGTGGACATATGCTTAACAAAATAAGATAAGCAGATAGATGATACAGTGTTGAGAGTAAACATAAAAAGGAGACTACTAGACCCCCCCCCCCAGGAGGAGGAGGATTAATGAGCAAAAGCGAAAAGAATGGACTAATTATCAACAGTAAGAAGACACAATATGAAAGATACTGAAATCGAATCAAACAAGTACAAAAATTTCAATATCTGGGAAGTCTTTTGACAGAGGACGAAAAGGGAGACACTGAAATCTGAAGGCACGTTGGGATAGCGAAAATGCCTTCCAGAAGCTAAGTAAAGTAAAGGAATATTACAAATCCGTTAGAAACAAAGGAAAGAGATTTAAACTTTTATGCAATATCAGTTTATATTTTATATGACAGCGAAAGACGCTGAAGAGAATTGTTGCAAGAGTAATGGGGGTGCTGTTTTAGTGTGTGTCCTACCGAACAGTGTGTCCTACCGAACAGTGTGTCCTACCACCACATTTGTATCCTACATTATCTAACGTAAGGGTCAAATCAAAAACGGAAGTAGGGATGCCTTTTATTGTTGCATTATAATTTGTTTTTTAATTATAAATTAAGAAATTTGATTAAAAATTCATAAAACAAAATATTTGAATCCTTTAAATAAAAACATTCTGAATGTATTAATTTATCGAGAAAACAGTCGGGCAAATAGCTGAATAATTTAGGATACAAATGTGATGGTAAGATGAACACTAAACCAGAAACTGATCGGTAAAATATATTTAAAACGCTTTAATAATCTAGGATAAAAATCTGGTGGTAAGATGAACACTAAACCAGAAACTGATCGGTATATTTACAATGCTTTGATAATCTAGGATATAAATGTGGTGGTAAAATGCACACTAAACCAGAAACTGATTGGTAAAATATATTTACAACGCTTTAGTAATGTAGGATACAAATGTGGTGGTAAGATGCACACTAAACCAGAAACTGATCGGTAAAATATATTTACAATGCTTTAATAATCTAGGATATAAATGTGGTGGTAAGATGCACACTCAACCAGAAACTGATCGGTAAAATATATTTACAATGCTTTAATAATGTAGGATAAAATGTAGTGGTAAGATGCACACTAAACCAGAAACTGATCGGTAGGACACACAGTAAAGCGGCACCGAAGTGCGGTTCTACCGAAGGATGCTGAGAATACCGTGGCATGAACGTCTGAGCAACGACGATATTTTAGAGAAGGTGGAAACAAAAAAGGCACATATATATTTAACGCCAGGAAGAGATAGCTGAAAATTCTTGTGCACAATCTGAGGAAAGTGGACCTGGAAAAATTGATACTCATGATGAGAGATGGCAGGCAAGAGGGGAAAAGGAAAGCAATACGTAAACAGGGAACTTGAGAAAATGAATGGCGAATCAAAGTTTAGGAGAGATAACAAAAAAGACAATTTATTAAGAACAACAAAGAACAGGAAATTGTGGAGAGCCATGACTGAAAACGTCCTGAAGGGACACGACTCATAGAATAAGACTGCATCGCAGCCCTAGTTCTGTCAAACATTTCTCCATGGTTGTTAGGTATTTCACTTGCAATTTCCATCTGCTTCTCCTGCCTTAAATATGCCATATAAGTGTCAAATTTACTAAACTCTCTTTCCTTATTATATATAAGCCAAGTAATTTTCAGCTGTCTCTTTCCGATCTTATACAAAAGTGGCCTTTTCCTATCCATTTTCGTTAAAATTTGCTCATTGCTCAGACAATCCATCCATAGTATTCTTGGTACCTTTTTTAAGAATCGCATTTCTATTCCCTCAGGCCTCATCTTTATCTGTGAGGAAATTGTCCAGCATTCTTTACCATATGGGAAGATTGATATTCCATAACAGCTGAGCCCTCTTATCTTTCTTTGCAACCAAATATTCAAGTTACGTAATAGATTTTTGGAGCTATTAAATATTTTTTTTTAAAAAAAGATGAAAATTGACAGAGAGAAAAAGAGCAGGTATGGAAGGCACAAAATAAGAAAGAAATAAGGGACGATTTTGAGAGAAAAGGAAGAAAATGAGTTGAAAAAAGAATGAGATATACGGACGAGAGACGGATAAGCAAAGAGAAGTAGAAAACAATGTGAAGGATTCAAATGAAAAATTGAACGAAAGCACGAATGAAGAAGAAACATAGAATGTTTTGAACGAATGACACAAAAGTATTGGTATAATGAATGAAGCAAAAAACACAAATCGAACGGATGAATAGAAATGATGAGCGAAATATTAAAAGAAAAAAAAGAAAAAAGAAAGAAATGAAGTAAAAACGAAAGAAAGAAAGAAAAATCTACAAGGAAAGAATGGAAGAGAATAAAGGATTAGAGTTTATTTGGAAGAAAGAAAGAAAGAAAGAAAGAAAGAAAGAAAGAAAGAAAGAAAGAAAGAAAGAAAAGAAAGAAAGGAATCAGAAAGAAAGAAAATAATTTGAAGGAAAAGGGTTAATTTAATAGAAAAAAAAAGAAAAAAAGAACTAAAAAATTCAAGAATAAAAATGGAATTATGGAAAACATGGAAGTTTAAAAAGGGAGACTAAGAAGAAAAAAAAAAAAAAAAAAAAAAGAAAAGAAATGGAAGATATGGAATTGTGGGGAGAAAGGAAGTAGGATGAGAAGAGAGACAGAAAGAAAGAAAGAAAGAAAGAAAGAAAGAAAGAAAAGATATTCTAGGTGGTAAGAATGGGGGAGAAGGATTTGGGAAAGAAAGAAAGGAACGATTTGGGAAAGAAAAAGAAAGAAAAAAGAAAGGGTCAAAACGAACGAACAAAAGAAAAAGAAAAAAGAAAGAAAAAAGAAAAAAGAAAGAAAGATATTCTAGGTGGTAAGAATGGGAGAAGGAAAGAATAGGAACGATTTGGGAAAGAAAGAAAAAAGAAAGAAAAAGAAAGAAAGAAAGAAAGAAAAAGAAAGAAAAGAAAAAAGAAAAGATATTCTAAGAAGGTGGTCAAAGAATGAAGGGAGAAAGAAGGAAGGAAAGGAAACGATTTGGGAAAGAAAGAAAGAAAGAAAGAAAAAAGAAAGAAAGAAAGAAAAAAGAAAGAAAGAAAGAAAGAAAAAGATATTCTAGGTGGTAAGAATGGGGAGAAGGAAGGAATAGGAACGATTTGGGGGGAAAGAAAGAAAGAAAGAAAGAAAGAAAGAAAGAAAAAGAAAGAAAGAAAGATATTCAGGGTGGTAAGAATGGGGAGAAGGAAGGAATAGGAACGATTTGGGTCAAAAGGAAGAAAGAAAGAAAGAAAGAAAGAAAGAAAGAAATCAAGAAATCAAGAAACAATGAAAGGAACAGGGTAAGAACTTGAAACGAACGAACAAAAGAAAGAAAGAAAGAAAGAAAGAAAGAAAGAAAAAAGGAAACAATGTAGGAAAGGGTCAAGAAATAAAACACCAAAAAAAATCTGAAAAAAAGAAAAAAAAAGAAAAAAAATTAAAGGATAAGAGAAAAAAACAAAAAAGGAAATAAAAAAGAAAAAAATGAATACAAAAAAGCAACAATGTAAGATCAGAAAAAAAAAAGAGATAAAAAGAGAGTTAAAAGGAAATCGGAACATTACAGAAGATGATAGTGATGATGCATAAACCAATCACTACCGCCACCAATATCAAAACAACAATAAAAACGACGCTAAGAACGACAAAAGGAAAGATTGGCCAAAAGAAACATAAGATGTACGCGATATGCAACTGATGTGGAGTAAGTACCAATAAATAAGAAAAACAAAACACAACACAAAAAAGGCACAAAGGAAAAACCTTTTGCGATTGAATAAGCAAAGCAGCGAGAGTCGATAAAAATGTGGGAACGGGAAATCAAACGAAACGAACTGGAAATGAAACAAACAGCGAAAAGAAAAGACGGAAAAGAAATAGGAAGGAAAATGTTATTGATGGGAAATGATTGACATGCGGTCAGTGTTTGCGTGTCACAAGGAAGAATAGGAAGATAAAGAAGTAGGCATTGAAGATAAAAGGGATGAATGAGAACAGAACAGTTTAGACTAGAGAGAAGAAGTAGATACGGTCGAAGAAGAAGAAGAAGATAATGTAGAAGAAGAAGAAGAAGAAGAAGAAGAAGAAGAAGAAGAAGAAGAAGAAGAAGAAGAAGAATTAGACAAGGGAAAATGGGGAAAGACGAACAATTCTAAGAAGGACAAGAATAGGAGGAAGAAGAATTAGACGAATTGGGAAAGATTCTGTTGATGAGAGGATACCTGATAAAAACAATATGAAGAAGAAGAATAGGAAATCTGTAAAATAAAAGAAGAAGAGATCGAAAAGAATAAGATAGAGAAAAGGTTTTAATAAAAGAAGAATGAAAGCGAACAAGGAGAATATTAAGAATGAAAGGAGGTAGAAAAAAAAAAAAAAATTGAAAAGAACGAAGAGAAAATGGAATGGTAAAGGAAAAATGACTGCAAAGGAAAAAGTAAAAGATAAGGAAAATGAGAAAAGGAACAAATGTGACAAAGAAAGAATAAAGCAAGACAGAAAAACGACCAAAAAAGAAAGAAAGAAGAAATGAAAAAGGAAATGAAGGAAAAGATAGTTTAAAAAGAAAATATATAAAGAATAAAAAAAAGCGAGTAAGAAAAAGCATAAAAATCAAGTAAAAGAAAAAAAAGAAATGTGAAACTAGATGAGAAGAAAGACAGAAAAATGAATTTAAAAACACGAAACACGTACAGTGAAATAAAATTATGAAAAAGAAAGAAAGAAAGAAAGAAAGAAAAATGAAAGAAAATCGCGAAACCACTCCAGTGAAATAAAATTACGAAAAAAAAGAAAGAAAGCAAGAAAGAATCTGAAATGAAGTTTTGGAAAAAGTGAAAGTTAATGTGCGAAACCAGAAGGAAAACCGAAAAGAAGAAACAAATAAAGAAAAAACAGTAAAAGAAGGAAATTGAAAGAGAACAAAGGAAAAAGAAGCAATCTTACCGCGGGCAACGCGGATTCACAATCTACGATGCCGAAAGCAAGAGGAATCTCTTCCGGAAGTGAGTAAAACCTTGCATGGCTTCCGTTTGAGATTTGGACCAACCCCTGCCACACACATATAGACACATAAAGACACACACATACTATAAACAAAGAATGAGAGTCTCTCTCTCTCTCTCTCTCTCTCTCACACACACACACACACACACACACACCGTTAGTAAAGATTCATTTTTATAGTGACATATAGATTACAATATTCGTATAACTAAATATAAAACAAGGTAACAGAAACAGCGACATTCAAACGGAACATATTCGATCGTGCTTTCATCTAGGCAAGCACCAAGGTAAATTTTTCTTAGCAAATCGGCATTGTAGATTTTACAAGTACATGAATGTGCCGGCTGATAATGAAATGGGAAGAGTCGGTTACCATAGAGAAAAATAAGAAGATATTACTTAAAATTCAGATTTGAGAATCAAAGCTTTTACGCTGATTCCAACAAAAACTCGTCAGTAGAGATTAAAAAAAAAATGAAAAATCCAGAATTAAGTCTTTGAGAGCTGTTTTTCAATAAGTTTTAAGATGTTTGCGCAGAATGTTCCAATAGTAGTTGTAATTAAAGAAACTGGTTTTCTACTGTCTATTAAGTAACTGGATGTGCGAGTGGTGTAATGGATAACGGCCGGAAATCAGAAATCGGAGTGCTGAGATCAAATTCCAGCCGTGATCGTTATATTCACACGCGCAAATACTCTTGGAAAAGGCATGAATCAATCTCTTCTCCCAAATATGGAGGCGAATAGAAGAACAGACTGTGTCCTATGGCCTTGTTGGCAGCCGGTCTACCGCAGAAAGAAACGGCAGCTGACTGCGGGAAAAATCTTCTGCCTAGTCAGTCATGAATCGAAAGAGACATGATCGCCCAATCGTGTATCACGTATGACACTTGATTTTATTAAGTCATAAGAAAATTATCCCCACAAATAATTTATGAGCTTATCAGTTGAAATACTTATATAGTGAGAGAAATCAGGACATGAATATAAACTTATTTTTAATTCTGAATTAAACAGAATTACTCATACACAGGCACACACACACACACACACACACACACACACACACACACACACACACACACACACACACACACACACACAATGCCTCAAGCCAGGATCGAAACCCAATCAATTTGGTGTCAGTCAGAGCTTCTACCTCTCAGCTATCTTTACTCGACAGAGTTACACGGCTAGCGTATTTTTTTACGAATGTAAACAAATGCCAATCAGCCAAAGTGCTCCATTGATTTTTCTGAAGAGCTTTGCATTAGTGCAGGTGGCTGTTGTTTAAAGAATTTGCTTATCACTCAACAATGCTCAATTGAAATGTATTTTTCAAGAGCTCCAGGGAGAGATCTATGTTAAAAGACAGCAAAATTATTATTAATTAAAGAATATCAAACGCTTAAAATCCCATAGGTAAAAAAATTTATTTCATGAGAGCTCTAAATCTTCAAGACCTACAAACAAATCATAAATGAAATGGAAAAAAATATTCTGGGTTAAAAAACAAGAGATATTGCTATCTTATTTAAAGAGTGAGGAAAAATAATATATATATATATATATATATATATATATATATATATATATATATATGTGTGTGTGTGTGTGTGTGTGTGTGTGTGTGTGTGTATTTAACCTAGCTCCCGCGGAAGGCCCTTGATAGAGATTTCATCACATTATGTAAGGAAGAATAAATGCGATAGGCAAAATAAACTACAGAAGAACTCAAAATTGATCGCTGCATTTAAGTACTGTATTATTATTTAAGCTTACCTTTTACAATTTCTACGATAACTATTCCGCCGCCACTTAATTTAAAGACAATTTAATGTATGCATATTTTTAATTCATGGGTGGCTTTCGCTGGATTTTGCAATTAATTTCCAAGTTATAAAAAAATGTTATCGCACAAAAATTCGTCATAAAAAAATCATGTAAAAAATCGCCGAAAACATTCGGAGTAATGAAAACATTAGAATCCAAAATTTCAGGCTTGCGGGTTCGGATCCGGGCCGGAATGGTTTTAAGTTGTCCACGGTGTCGGCCTGATTCCAAAATGGTATGTTATTTTGGGCTACGGCTCTCGAAATAAAGTAAAAAATGTGACACAGTGACACACAGACATTCGCATTTATTATATATATATATATATATATATATATATATATATATATATATATATATATATATATATATATATATATATATAATAGATGGCCGCACGTATTCAATGATGCCCGTCTACTAGGTCGGCTATCCAATCCCTATTGCAGACGCTCGTTCAGGCACATTTGTGTTTGCTCAACACCCACAGAGCCCACCTGTAATTTTATACTGCAACTATGCTGAGCAGACCTTAGTTACAGTTTCTGGAGGAGAGCGTGTTAGCTAGCGTGATTAGCAATTAAAACAAGGCCAGCACACTTAAGCCCTCAGCCACGATGGCTTATGTCTATGTGCTATATATATATATTATATATATATATATATATATATATATATATATATATATAGATAGATAGATAATTATATTACATATATATATATATATATATATATATATATATATATTTATATATAATTACTTCAAATGTTATTCCTGTTTTTGAATAGACGCACCATTTTCTAAACAATGTGTATTACGTCTATTGGTTCGCGCACGCGAGAACACCAAATAAAGAAAATATGCTCTACGACAGGGTTCAATCATGTGGTTCCATTTGTAGAAGAAACCACTGTATGGTCTGATATGCTTTAGACCACTCGGCCACAGGTAGCGCGTTGGTATGTGATACTTTCCATGCCAGAGTGTCAAGGAGAAATTGGATAGAGAGATAGAGAGTTAAACAGTGGGTAGGTAAAATGAATTTATCCAGAAGGAAATGGAGGATGAGAGAGAGAGAGAGAGAGAGAGAGAGAGAGAGAGAGGTGGGGTGTCTATGAATAAGAAAATACTTAAAGGAGTAGATAGGGCGAAGAATAAAAAGGTTTGGTAAAATAAATCCAGATACACAGAATGTGTCACATACAGAAAAACGTCTCAAGAAAAACGTAGATTCTTATAGACAGTGATGAGGATAGGGTCACGGAAAATGTGTAATTAGCGCGAAATAAAAGCAATTCGTGTATAAATTAAAATATATACTATGACAATGTGGAAACAAGGAGGTTAAGAGAGAGGGCAAATCAAGATAGGAATAAAGATAAGAATAGAGAGAAAGGGACTATGAATAACTAATTCTGAATGCGAGAGAAATAGAGAGAGAGAGGGAGAGAAAGACGGCGTGAGCGAGAAAAGAGATAGAAAGAGGGAGTCAGGAAAAGAGAGAAAGAAATCGAGTGAAGGAAAGAAAGAAAGATAAAAAAAATGGTGCCCAGTTTGCGAGAAAAGGAAAGATAGTAACGAAAT
>CAHIKZ030001865.1:377500-393814 GCA_903632075.3 Acanthosepion pharaonis
AAAATATAACTCCGGGAATAAAAAATAAAATTTAGTGAGAGTGTATGTATGAGAGTGGGGGACGAATGTGAGAGATAAATGCAAGCTCTAGAGAGGGGTAACAGACGAGAGAGGAACAGGAAGACCTAAAAGTGAAGGTGGGGATTAAAATTTAACAGAGAGATGTTTTAATGAGAGGAGTTAAGTGACAGTTTAAATGAGTGAGAAACAGATAAATATGAATTATTTTCCGATGCGTTACTGAATCGCTGACCTAAATTAAATTAAAAACCGACACCGGAAAAGGGTGTGTACATTTGCGGTGACACTACGCACAATAAAAGACGATATAATCTAAACTTAAAAATCAGAAGATGAGAAAGAGAGAGGAAAAAAAAGAAAAAAGGCGGATGATAGGTAGGCAACTGAAACCGAAGGGCATTTATGAAATACTTAAAAACTAAATTTTTTTTAAATTCTTAAAACCTACCATAGTAATGAAAGTCAATTTAGTAGCCCCACCTGCAATTGTAGGAGTAAAGACAATTGTCCAATCGGGGGAAAATGTATGTATGAGAATGTAGTATACAAGGCAACAATCTTTCCTGAAGAAAATATCAACCAGAAAAAAGATATATAGGTATATCCGCTGGTGATTGGAAGCAGCATCTATACAACCATAGACGCTCTTTTAAATATCGATACCTCAGAAATCAAACTTCCTTATCCAAACACTACTGGGATCTGGTGGATAAGGGACTAACCCCGCATTTCGAATGGAGATTCTTTTTGAATTTGTAGGTCTGATGAATTGGATCGTAATTACGATTCCAATTTAATAAATTATAACCATGGAATAATAGTGTTTAAGCCTTTTTATTATATTCATACTCTGTCCTGGACATTGAGTTCTACATGGATTCTATCCTCTTGAAATTATATATATATATATATATATATATATATATATATATATATATGTGTGTGTGTGTGTGTGTGTGTGTGTGTGTGTGTGTGTGTGTGTGTGTGTGTATGTATTTATATATATATATATATATATATTTATATAATTTATATATATATATATATATATTCCAGACGAGTATAATTACTTATATTTATATTATTATTATTATTATATATTTATATATATTGTGAGAGATCGAGATGTATAAAGAGGACGATCTGTCTAAATATTTGGACAGATTTGTATATGTATATACAGGATACGTTGGGTATATTGTCGACATTTTTGGTTTTTAACTTTGCATATGCGCGTTGTTTGTTCTGGAATTTTGTCAGCTCATACATATAGTTGGGTCAGTTGGTCACCGTCTACAAAAAAAAGAACACCATGACACAATTCTCTGTACCAGAAATTTATAAACGCATACTGTACTACTTGGCATACGCCCCAGAAGCCCCAATACAATCATTTCAGAATGTTTTAATGTCAGTCTGATGAGAGTGCAGAGGGTTCGGAAAAAAGTTTTTATTTCGTTATATATATATATATATATATATATATATATATATATATATATAAATGCGTGTGTGTGTATGCGCGTATGTGTGTGCGTGTGTCTGGGTGTTAAATACGCATATGTTACTGTACAGTTGTTAACTAGTTAGACAATTTTCCACTATGTATCACTTATAAACTCCATTTTACGTGTGCATTTCATTTCATAATATCAATGCTTATAAAAATATTAATAACGACTTGTTTTAGGAGTATAAGCATTTATTAAGTCAACTGTCTAGGGCTAGATTATGCATACGCAGAGAAATTTATAAATGGGAATGTATACAGGAGATAGATAGATAGATAGATAGATAGATAGATAGATAGATAATGACCAGACTTAGATAGAGAGATATATAGATAATGACCAGACTTAGACAGATAGTTAGATAGATAGATAGATAGATAGATAGATAACCAGAATTAGATAGATAGATAGATAATGACCAGACTTAGATAGATAGATAGATAGATAGATAGATAGATAATGACCAGACTTAGATAGAGAGATAGATAGATAATGACCAGACTTAGACAGATAGTTAGATAGACAGATAGATAGATAACCAGAATTAGATAGATAGATAGATAGATAATGACCAGACTTAGATAGAGAGATAGATAGATAATGACCAGACTTAGACAGATAGATAGATAGACAGATAGATAGATAACCAGAATTAGATAGATAGATAGATAATGACCAGACTTAGATAGAGAGATAGATAATGACCAGACTTAGACAGATAGATAGATAGACAGTTAACCAGAATTAGATAGATAGATAGATAGATAGATAGATAGATAGATAACAACCAAACTTAGATAGATAGATAATGACCATAATTAGATAGATAGATAGATAGATAGATAGATAGATAGATAACCAAAATAAGATATATAGATAATGACCAGACATAGATAGATAGATAGATAGATAGATAGATAGATAGATAATGACCAGACTTAGATAGATAGATAGATAGATAGATAGATAGATAGATAGATAATGACCAGACTTAGGTAGATAGATAAATAATGACCATACTTAGATAGATAGATAGATAGATAGATGTGAAGTGACAAATCTATGTAGCTGTATGTAATTGTGCCATTATCAATAGACATATATGCTTGTGGAATGATGTTTGTGCGTAGTTATACCGATAAATGTGAGCCTGTAAGTTCATGTGCTCGCATGTGCGTGTCTGTGTGTGTGCGTGTTTCGGATAACTGTGAACGGTAGGTATCTGATGTTGTTAAGGGCAGCTTTGGCCAAAGTAACAAAGGAACAAGTCTTTCAATACAAATAGTGATTTTCTGTCTTTCTATTGCCCTTATCAATTTTCTTTTGCAAAGACGCATTTGCTGTGTGAATCAAGCAAAGAGTGAATAAGAAAAGAGAGAGAGAGAGTGAGAGAGAGAGAAAGATTCGGAAGGGCTTTTGTATGGTCACTCTTTTCGCTTTTACGATCGTTCCACAATGAAAGGGTGACAATGACCGACAGAGAAAAGCGGCGGACTATTGTAGGGCCAAGCAAAATTCGGAGGCCACAGGCTAGAAAAAAAAAAAAAAGTAAAATAAATACAAAAAAAAGTAAATACAAAAATAAATAAATAAATATAAATGGAAAAAGTAAAGAAAAGAAAAAAAAAACGTAAAACCAATAACAACAAGAACAAAACTCATAATCCTTCCCGACAGAAAAGTTATTTCAGTAAAAGCAGAAAGATATGAAAAGACACGAACCCAAAGTAGATTACATTGAAAATAAAAAAGACCGATGCTAGTTGGCCATAAGTAATATTTAATAGCAGGTCGATTGCTCCTGTTGCTCAATGTTCCCCAAATACAAGGCCCAAGAGCCACTCAATTTAGAGGGTGAATGTGTGGTGTTGTATAGGCGTAAGAAACGGCAGTAAAAGAAGTTCATGAAGTTTTTTTTCCGGAAATATGAGTTAAACATAATCTTGAAGAGGACAAGATTGTGCCTGTTCCACAAAGCAGCAGCTCTTGGGAAGAAGTTGTCCGAGTGGAACTTACTATATACTGGAACACGAACGTAATGTGGATGATTCATTCTGATGAACGAGTCAGGGCGGGTCCCAATTGCAAAGGCCAAGACTCGCGGGAGTAATAACGCAGCTCGTCAGAAGACATGTCATGGAAATAGAGAGAATAACGAATATCTGTTGGAAAAGGGCTGTAGAGTTGAAAATAATTCATTACACACAAGGCCACTTAGATGCATGCTAACACGTTTTAGCAAACGAGTGAAGATTTGACAGCGCCAACAATATTGAATTTTTGGTCCGAACTGATTTTTGTAAAAGGGTCAGATACATAGTGGAGTCGTTTAATGAACCGACCATATTTCCAGCATCTTTAGCGAAGATCCACTTGGAAGCTTCAAAGCAAGAGGTACCTATGAAAGAAGATCGATCCATCATGATACGTGAAAGTACAGGGTATGCTCGAAGCTGATGGAACGTTACCATTTTAGTTTTGGACATATTAAATCTTACAAGTCAGTCCTTCCCCCATTGAACCACTTGGGCTACGTAGGAGGAGAGTCGAGCAAATGATTCTTGGTATCCAGACTTTGGGAGGTGCAACTATAATCTATTGCATCATCCACATTAACATGTTTTTTGGGTGTTTTTTTTTGTGTTTTTTTTTGGTCAGGCATACCTCACATGTTTTTGTATTGTGATATCAGTGTGTCTGTGGGTGAATCTGAATTATAGTGGGCATTTTTGTGTATGAAAAAATATATGGGAGAAGGGTTGAAGGGTGGAGCATAATTCATCACCCACAAGGCCTCGGAGACGTTTTTGGACTCTATCAAGGCTAGAGAGTCATATATTGGCAGCGTCTGCTCAAATATGACAACAGTACTCCATTTTGGGCCAGATCTGGCTCTTGTAAACTTAGAAGATAGCAGGCGAGTGACACTTAAAGGTTAGCAGGAGGAGTGACACACGCACGCACACACATATCGCGTTCTCTCAGTTACTGTGTATTTATCTAAAAATAAATACGCTTAAATTCAACTTCATCCTTGACAATGGCTTCGGTGTAGAATCTCCGACTGACGCGAATTCAGCCGGGTTTCGATCCTAGCTAGAGGAAACCTTATGTTTACTGATGAACTGTGATACAGCGAAACAGTTTGTCTGTGGATTACTATATATATATATATATATATGTGTGTGTGTGTGTGTGTGTGTGTGTGTGTGTGTGTGTGTGTGGCACGGTGGAGTAATGAATAACGGCTTGTATTGAGGAATCGGAGATCCGAGTGTTCGAATTCCGGTCGAATCCATTACATTAACTTACATGCTAATACCCTTGGGAAAAGTATGAATCCTCTTCTTCTCCCTTTATCTATGGTTAAATAGCAGGACAGACGGGGTTCTATAGCCTTGGATAGCAACTGGTTTAGGGGAAGGACAACTCCAAATTCAAAATCTGCACAGGGTCGTTTGGGGTCTTTATGGCACGTAGTGCACCAGGTCTCTGTATTTGGCCCTTCAAAAAGTGTGGATGGTTCTTCACAAAACCTTCACCACTATAATCAAATCTCATGTGTTAGTATCGGTCTGTCCGTTCGTAGGATCTGATTTGCTTGGCCCTCATACGTCGAATTCGACGAGAGAGTCGACTATATATATATTGAGAGAAAGATAGAGATAAAAGCAAAGTCTAGATAAATATATGAATAGATATCAACGGAGATAGATTGATAGATAGGTTTTATTATGCACGGAATGTTATCATAGTAAAATTAGTATTAACCAAACGATGTGGTTAAACAGATGAATAGACATATGCATTGGCCGTGGCATTTGTCTGTCCCGTGAGACCATGAATCTGAGCCAAGGGAATTTTCAATCAGCTAGAGATACAAGTGTGTGAGCCATGAATAGGTCTTCACGCCATTGATATTGTCCAAAGGAAGACCAAGGACTGATTCTGCTTGACATTGGAATCGTTGAGGGAATTGCCAGAACGTGGTTGTCTGCAAAGTAGATCTGTATTCAGGACTCCGTCTCCAAATTCTATCTTCCCAGTTTACTCCCAAAAGCTTTCCCATTGTTAGGAATGATCTTAAAGCAGATGAGTTGTGAACACGGGGTGTTTCTTCTGATGGTCTTCCCTCTTAGGCTGACGAGTTTTACAACTCGGAGCAGAGATTTTATGGCGCCAGATACAGCTCCAGACACTTCTGATAGTATAAGCAGTTCTGCTGGTTTTCTTTTAATATTTTTAGGTATGATATATTTTATGATTACCACTGATGGTCGCTTTTTGTTGTGGGAGTGGGGCTTGCCTGATCCAATGACTCTGAGTCCTAAACTCCTGGTAAGGCCACTCTTGGCGGCAAAGTCGAAGATGAGGACCCAGACTAAGCGCGACTAAACCCCAAAGGGCCCAACGCTGGAACAAACGGATGATGATTACAACAGATATCAACGGTTGAACCAGCGGACGGAGTGAGGGTCTATGCATGACTGATTTGATAATCAAATGTATGGGTCACTTCCTGGCAAGGTGAGGTCACCTCAAACAAATTCACTGCATCTGTTTTTTCTTCTATTTTGATTTTCTTTCACCGCCAACCAACGATTGCAGAGCCAAACGGCGATAGGGAATGGATGACTAAAGAAGGTTTTGGTGAAGCTTCTAGTCCTCAATCTGCACGTTGGCGGTAAATGTATCCATCAACATTATCATCATAAAAGAAGCGATCATCGAAGAAGAAATTAGATTCTTGAATACGAAATAAAGCCGCCGAAGTATAATTTAAATTCTTTGATAACGATGTTTCTATAGAAATGTATTTAAAATCAGCAAGAAAATGATTGACAATGATCTTCTAACAGCAACAACAATAAAACTATTACTGATATTACATATATTGGCGGCAAGGTCGGAGACGAGGACCCAGACTTAGCGTGATCAACACCCCAGCGGTGGAACAAGCTAATGATGATTACAACAGATCTCCATTATTAAACTAGCGAATGAAGAAGGCTACACATTAAGGATATTCTATAGAAAGCGCCACTCGAAATTATAACACATTTAGCGACATTGCATTGCAGTTTCATAAATGGATACTGCATATCTTATTCTATCCGTGCCGCAGAGGAAGGTCATGAAATCTAGTGTGTCGGTCACTTCGTGGCAAGTTGATGTTCACCTTAAAAAAATTAACGCCATCGGCGCTTTCTTCTTCTCTGATTTTCTTTCACTTTCAACCAAATGTTGCAAAGACAAACGACGACAGGGAATGGATGACGAGAGTAGGTTCTGGTGAAACTGGAAGCTTCTAGTCCTCAATCTGCACGTTGGCGGTAAATGTATCCATCAACATTATCATCATAAAAGAAGCGATCATCGAAGAAGAAATTAGATTCTTGGATGCGATATACAGCAGGCGCCGCCGACAACGACGAAGTATAATTTAAATTCTTTGATAATGATTTTTCTATAGAAATGTATTTAAAATCAGCAAGAAAATGATTGACAATAGCCAGGAATTATTGCATTACTGAGAAAATTGCTATATTTCAATTATCTTTGATAAATAAGTTTTTTCCTTTTCTTATAATTTTATTTACCATCTTGAATTTAAAGAGATAGACCGAAAGAATTCATTATTTTAGAAATCGGAAGAACGAAGATATCTTTTTAATCAAATGTCTATTTGAACTTGTCTTTTCATTTGCATGTGTGATTATGGGCGATCAGCTTGAATAATACCAACAATTTCATGCAGTTTTGTAGATATTTTGTTTAGATTTCTTTCTATTAACTAACTCTTCAAAATGAAATGGCGATAGGGAATGGATGACGGGAATGGATGACTGGAGCAGGTTTTGTTGAAATAGGAAACTTCTAGTCTTGAACCTGCACGTTTGGCGGCGAATTTAGTCATCAACGACATCATCATAAAGGAAGCGATCAGCAAAGAAGAAATTAAATTCTTAGATACGAGATAAAGCCGACGAAGATTTCAGCCCACACTCGACAGAGTGAAAAAGCAGCAAACAAGCGACCCCATCCCGCATTCTCTCGTTGTTCCGTTGGTGAGAGGTAAATTCCACCTGAACAGCTTCTTTCCGTGAACAATTGTTCAGTGGAACCGATTCCCAAGAAGATGTTTTCCCGATCATTAGAATCTTAACATCTCTATGGTTAAACGCTATCTTCCCCACAAATCAGCATAAACTGTAACCTTCTACTTTGAATGGGGCCCGGGCTATATATAGGAGTGGGGGACTAAAAAAAACGCGTATTTATTTTTGTTCGTCTACCGGCAAGAATATTTGTGATATCTGTCATATCCCGTACATATGAACACTAATGGGTATGACCCAATCCTCATATATACGTTAGACACTATTTTAAGTGGGGGTAATATGTTATCTAAGTAGTCCACCACTAGCAGTGGTTTACCTATTTCACGCCGCTGGCGAGTATTGTATTTTGTTGATGTTAGAAAGATTACCATTTCATTTCCAACCTCCGTTTTGGTTATTCCTCATTCAGTAACCCTTTCTAGGTTACAAGAAAAAAAAATGCATACTTCGATAGGATTCGAACCTGCATCCCTCTTGCTGAAGAAATCGTCGGTAGATCTGACGCGCTTTAGACCGAATCGGTCACGGAGTTCGTCGACGATCAAGCAAAGTTGAATTGTGCCTTATAAGCGCAAAAGCTTGGTTGTAGACACACTCCGTATTCTTGAATATTCAGGTAGGTAGACAAAAATAAATAAATAACAGTTATGTCAGTTATGTGCCATGCGTAAAACACGCTTAGGCGATCATGTATCTTTCGATACATGACTGACGAGGCAGGTTTTTCCCGCAGTAGGTTGCCATTTCTTTCTGCGGTAGACTAGTTGCCAACCAAGGCTACAGAACTCATTCTGCCCTGCTATTTTACCCATAGCTGGTGGGGAGAAGAAGAGGAGTCATACCTTTTGCAAGGGTATTGGTACGTAAGTGAATGTGTTAGATTCGACTGGAATTCGAGTTCCGTTTCCTCAATCCGGGCCGTTATCCATTGTTTAATAAAAAAAAATATATGAAAATAAAAACGGAGCGTTTATTTAAATGTGGGTATCCACTAAAAAATAACGCTTGAGTAATAAAATGTTGTCTGTTAGCAAAAGGAACGAAAAGTTATGAACGCAAAACAATCTTTAAAATTAGCTAAGACAAATTAAAAAAAGATGTTCTTTGATGATGCTCTGCATTTTCATCTATATACAAGTTTCCTATTATTTCTCCAAGGAAAGCCGATCCATTTTCCGCTAGTCGGCTATATTCGCGCTAAAGTTGTTAACGCCTTCATCTTCATAGCATATTTTCGCTCTTACTGGAAAGTTCTTTATATGTGGAAAATAAATAAATAAATATATAAATAAATAAATAAAAATTAAAATTGAAAAAAAAAAGATCTTCAACTGTTAGAATTCTTTTCAGGGACAATTAAACTGAAGATGTTCGGCTATTAAATGAATAGACGACAATTTTGTTTTGAATAGAAAATTGCAAAATGTACATCGCTTCTAAAATGAATCGTTTCAGTTGTTGAATAGTAATTACGAAAATATTTTAAATTAGTTTACATAATGGCTGTGTTTCAATGGCGTTTTTTTTAGGAGTTCTTTAGATTTCCATAAATGAACACACACGCTAAGTAGACATCTTTCTACATGCAGAGTAAAACAAAAATAGATACATACAAAAAATGAAAGAATGAGACGGAGGTTAAAGTTAATATATATATATATATATATATATATATATATAAGGCTAAATAGAATAAGTCCAAAAATAATGATTTAAAGAATGTCGTTTTTTGACGTTAAAAAATACGATGAAAAAACGACATTATTACGTCAATATTTTTATTTTAATATATATATATATATATATATATATATATATATATATATATATATATATATATATATATATATATATGGTGATTGAAAAAATGAATTATTTTATGTATGGTGGACTTCTTTGGCCAAACTATATTTTTTACAAAACGGAGAGTCCATCATCGTAAATGGTACCAATAATAGGGAGTTTTTATATATATATATATATATATATATATATATATAAAGAGAGAGAGAGATATTATATGAAAAATTATGAATGATACATCGTATATATAAAAAAATCATTCTAAATTTCGCTTCTATCTAGTTACATGTTTATGCGTCTAATTAAATCACACGAACACGCATACACACATGCATACACACGCACACACACACGCACACACATATGTATATATATATCAGTTCATATTTACTTTTAAATCTATATAGCTAGTTGACTAGGCAGCTATCTCATTCTTTATATATGCATCAGATTCTGTTCATATGTACCTCGTAATTTATATATCTATCGATCAGTGTAAATAATCTATCTATCTATCTATCTATCTATCTATCTATCTATCTATCTATCTATCTATGTGTGTAAATATCTTATGTCTGTGCCTATCTATGCGTAAATCTGTAAATATATTTGTAATTCTTGTTCCCAAGTTACTTAATTCTCTCCATAAGTCTGTGTATGCATGTATGTATCCTGATATCTATCTATCTATCTGATAGTAATTTTTTTTTAACATTATAGTTGGAAGTGTGAGTATTTGAAACGTATATTAGATTTAATAGACAATATGTTTAATCTTAAATTGATGCGATAATTTATAAAAACAGGAATATATAAAGGCACATAAAAAGAGAGTAATTTAAATTGTGGAATTGGTCGTAAAACATCTCTGTCTCTGTCTCCCCACCAGTATGTCTCTCTCTCTCTCTCTCTCTCTCTATATATATATATATATATATATATATATATATATATATATATATATGTATGTGTGTGTGTGTGTGTGTCTGTGTCTGACTGTGTCTGTGTGCGCGCGTAAATATTCACTTATTAGTCTGTATGTGCGTAACTATATTCATTTTTCAATGTAATATTTATCACCTTTTCATATCTATCTATCTATCTATCTATCTATCTATTGAAATATGTTCATCGCTATCGAAGACGTTACTCACACGTCCTCGTGCATTCAGAATTATTTTAAAATGCTTGCAGAATTAAAATTTGATTTTTCTTCACTTTTTTTCATTTACTTAAAAGTGACTTTAAAAAAAACGTTTTTCTAAGCGGAAAAATCTTTCTTTGCTTTTCTGATTAATGGCAAGCAATAAAACGGTTTATTGTATAAGATAAGCGTAGACGGACAATTTCATTTAAATAAGTAAGATTGTGTTTTTAAGCGCACGATAATTACAGCAATGTCATTATTGCTGCATCAGAGTCATTAGAGGCTGAAGAAGAAAGATTCATTGTGCAAAAATCATTTTTCCTATTCTTAGCACATTTGTCTAAATAATATAAAATATTGTCTACGGGAAAGACTGAATAATTGCGTAAGCGAATGAAATCATTGTAAGCTTAGCGTTTATTTATATGTATGTGCGTGTGTCATTATTTAATGTGCATAAACTAGTGTGGCACAAGTAAGAAGTACCCTATGAGGATTAACAATCTGTGAAATAAGTTTGCTAACCATTTCACTACGATAAGATGCCCTAATCTGAAATTCACTAAGCTTGGTTAATTTGTGGAACAAACCCATAAGAATTGGGTACCCAGTGAGGATTGACATCGCCAGTAATGATCATTAAATAAGCTTACTAACCATCGTCCGGTTCACACTTCTCACAGGTCTTTTGAACAAGAAGAGAGTTTTATCATTTACTTCCTGTTTAGGATTGGATTTCCGGTTCCTTCTAAAGTCGTCTTATTCTTTTTCACTTGCGTCTTAGTCGCATTATCTCCTTGTTTGGGGTAAAATGATTTAAAAGCAAACACTATGATGAGGTGCCTTGAGAAGCTTGGTTAAGTTTAGAATCAAGCCCTTTAGAATTGAGAATCCAGTAAGGATCGAACTCACTAAACCATAGTAATGTTCAACCAGAAATGTCCTTACTCAACATTGAGACTTGTATCTGAGTGTGTTGTGTGTGTCACGTGCGGGCTAAATGATATTCAGTAGACTTTCTTTGTAGACGCCCTCTAGAACCGCTCCCCTTGGCGACAGGCATTATGGATCTGTGTTTTTTGCATATATAATATCATTGGACTAATGATCGGTTTCTTTTGACCCCCGCCAGGTTAACCCTACCATGCTTTATCTTTACAAGAGTCAGGTCACCCCCCCACCAAAAAAAAAATGGAATATTGTTGCCATATTTGGGCTGGAATTGCCCAATCCTCTCTTTCCGGCTTTGAAGTTTCTGTGTGCGGTGAATTATTTTCAACACAACAAACCCCTTTCTCGCCGACGAAAATCATTCACTATTTCCATGGCAAATGTTCAGAAGTGCTACATTCCTTAATTCCATCAGCTCAGACCTTTGCATGTAGGACACCCCATGTCACACATCAAGTCTCGAATCACTCTTACTTTCTTCGTATTCCATTCGTAAGGAGGAAGATCAGACCGAAAAACAGAGTATTGCTGCCATATCTGTACTGGATATGTACAATTCTCACTCTCAAAGCCTGACTGTGTTCAAAAGCGTATATGCGGCCTTGTGTGTGATTAGGTTTTTTTTTTTTGCCAACATTTTCCCACAGACGAAACGTTTCTACCCTGTTGCTAGTCAATAGCTATTTACATGACAAAGATTATACTTCCTTGATCAGAACGATCTTAACTTAGTCTAAAGTCAACCGATATCTATCCTACATAGCCACATAATATGAATTTTTGCTTCCATTCTTTACATATTTGCAACAATCTCATTCAGTACCTCACTACGTTCAGTGGTTCTTGGGCGTTTTATTAGGGGAACAATATCTATAAGAATGTTCGTTTTCATGAGACAGCGTTCATATATAAAAGTGTGGGCGAGTATGCCCTTTTGTATGCAGGCATGCGTTTGCGTCTGTATATATGTCAACGTTTGTACGAAGGTTTGTGTCTATGTGACTGCAAATCAATCAATCAATGAATCCGATTAATCAAAACACAGAAAGTCTTTTTTTTTCCTTCACTTTACTTTTTCAAGGTCCTGAAGATGATTCACATTCATCGAAAGGTTGGACATGGCCGTGATTTTGGAAATGTTTTGCATTCGCATTTGTCACGTTAGGATTAAGAGTTCAGAAAAGACGGTGAATGAATCAGATAAACATAGAATGTTAATCGTTTTTTTTAATCAAATTTGTTTTACAGAAGTGCTACCTAATACGACAAAATTCTTAAATATATCCGTCAACAAGAGAACGTGCGCATTTATCTGCGAATGCGTATCTGCATAAACTTGTGCATATATACGCACATGTATGAGTTCTTGTTTGGTTTGCTTTGCTTTGTTTTACGGCATATCAACCTCAATGGGTTATTTAATGCTGACAACATTTTTATTGTTGGTAATATTTTTTTTTTTTCGAAAATATATTTCTGATAATATTTTATTACTTCAAAACTTCATTTCTGGTAATATTTTTTCCTTCAAAACTTCATTTCTGGTAATATTTTTTCCTTCAATAATTCATTTCTGGTAATATTTTTTCCTTCAATAATTCATTTCTGGTAATATGTTTTCCTTCAAAAATTCATTTCTGGTAATATTTTTTCCTTCAATAATTCATTTCTGGTAATATTTTTTCCTTCAATAATTCATTTCTGGTAATATTTTTTTCAACAAAAATCTATTTCCAGTATTTTTTTTCTTCAAAAATCTATTTCCGTTAATAATTTTCCTTGAAATATATATCGCTGGTAATATTTTTTTTTTCAAAACATGTGTAGATGGCAATATATTTTTTCAAATAATATATAGCTGTTAATTTATTTTTGTCGAAAAATGTATTTTGATAATATTTTTTCCTTCAAAAATTCATTTCTGGTAATATCAAACTTCATTTCTGGTAATATTTTTCCTTCAAAAAAAATCCTTCATTTCTGTAATATTTTTCCTTTTCATTTTGGTAATTTTTTTTTAAAAAAATTCATTTCTGGTAATATTTTTCCTTCAAAATTCATTTCTGGTAATATTTTTCCTTCAAAAATTCAAAATTCAAAATTTCTGGTAATATTTTTCCTTCAAAAAATTCATTTCTGGTAATATTTTTTCCTTCAAAAAATTCATTTCTGGTAATATTTTTTCCTTCAAAAATTCATTTCTGGTAATATTTTTTTAATTCATTTCTGGTAATATTTTTTCTTCGAAAATTCATTTCTGATATTTTGGTAAATTTTTTCCTTCAAAAATTCATTTCTGGTAATATTTTTCCTTCAAAAACAAAATCAAAAATTCATTTCCAGTATTTTTTTTCCTTCAAAATTTCTATTTCAGTTATTAATTTTTTTGAAATATATATCGTATTTTTTTAAAAAAATATTTTTTTTTTTCAAAAAATATATAGATGGTAATATTTTTTTTCAAAAAATATATAGCTTTTCAAAAAATTTATTTTTGTCCAAAAATATATTGCTGGTACTATTTTTTTTTTTATCAAATATATTGCTGGTAATAATTTTTTTTACAAATTATTTCTGGTATTAAAACCTATTTTTACACTTTCATGGTGTTTTGACCCGGGTTTAGGGGTTAACTATTTGCCCATAGCTAGGACCCTAACAGGTGCTACCAACCCGGATCAGGGTGGACCTAGGAACACCAGTAATTAAGACGTGGTTCCACGCTCCTCAAAACCTCCTGATCAGAGGCCTTGCCGTTGGACGTAGTTTATCGTCATACCCAAGACGCGGATATAGTTTATCGTCATACCCAGGACGGTGTGTTCTTGTTTTCTCTCAAGATGGGTGTGCGAACTGATGTGTACATTAAGCTTATTACTCTTTGCAGCTCTATGTTTCTGTGTCATGAATCGATGAATTTTTGTTCAAAAGTAATGAGAAAGGCATTAATTTGTTTCATGTTTTGAAAAAAGGACACCCCCTAAACCGAAAATTGATTTTACTATATACAATAAGAAATATATATATATATATATATATATATATATATATATATATATATATATATATATATATTATAAATTAACTAGTTTAAAATATATTTTTTTACAAAGTAATAATCATGTTTCAAAAAAGGAAGCTAAATGCTTCAAATTTAGTTTTGTAATTAAATTAAAAACATCAGTTTCATTTCATATTCAAGTGAATTCGCTTGAAGAGGAAATGGAACTAATGTTTTTTATTTAATTACAAAATTAAATTTGAAGCATTTAGCTTCCTTTTTTGAAACATGTTTATTACTATGTAGCGAAAACTAGTTAATTTATAATATTAATGCTTTGTAAATTTACATGGACCACTCTTTTGTAAAAATAAAAATATCAATAAGAACAGCGGATTATATATCATACTGTTCTTTCTTTTGTTATATCTATTCATCTATATATCTATCTATCTATCTATCTATCTATATATATATATATCTATATATATATATATATATATATATATATATTAGAAGCTTTTTTTTCAATTTGCTAATCATGTAAATATTAATTATTGTAAAATACAATAACTGCGGAACATGGCCAAAAGTGGGGAGTGTGATGAGACTGGTCATCATTGTTTCTCCTATGCCTAGCTAACCTGATTCTCGAGACATACATTTATTACAAATAACACACATACCAAAAGAAGACATCCTTCGCATTTTACTTCTACATATACCCCCATGCACAAAGGGAACCTACAAAATAAACCCCCATGATTTGAAAATTTCTTATGTACAAATTTCCTATGTACAAATGTTTTAAATATATATATATATATATATATATATATATATATATATATATATATATATATATATGAAGATGATATTAAATGAGGGAGAGGGTAAGAAACCCAGTTGCAAAAAAATATGACAAATGTAAAACAGAAAATAGCAGATGTCAGTAGAGCCCGTCCACCCCACAAAAATAAGAGTTGCCGTTATATTCTGTCATCTGACAGCATCAAGTAGCTAACTCTCTAATGGAATAGGAAGGGTAAAATAAATGTGGGCGTCGGAGATATCAAATACTGAACCAGTCGGGGCCAAAAAACAAACTGGGGAGTTTGGGAATCTCACATTTTCTTATAACAGAAGGAAAGAGCCGGGAACAGGCCGGAAACAGCCCTCACTCGCATTAACTAGATACACAAAAGAGAATGTAACTTAACCAAGGGGGAGGGTTCAGAGGAATTGCCCTGTTGTGACGAAGAGGTCTTAAAAAAAGGAACTCAAGCATAGCTCCTTTCACACGAACCAAACCCGATACTTTCACCCACCTTTCGTTGAATTCTGACGACACCAAACGCTTTCTATCAGTTCTGATCTTCACTTTCAGAGCCTGAGGAGAATAGCGTTCGTGCCGCAAGATTCCTTCCTTTGGCGTCATCATCCAGATCACCATTCTTGCATCAGCTAGCAACGTTAGAAACACCATCCGTTTCACTTCAGAGTACGGAATCGACATATTGTCGCACGCGTATGCCAGATCGATGAGCACAATTTGAGAACGTATTTGTAATACATTTAACAGTTTATAACTATACCAAACTTACAAATAAACAAAAACAAGTCTAGAAGGTTCCATAAAGTTCTAGAAGGTTCCAGGAAATTCTAGAAGATACCAGAAAGTTCACGAAAAACATAGCACTACTTTATGTAGATACGTTTTTCAAAAAAATGAAATGAATTAAACTCTTCTTCATTAGT
>CAHIKZ030001866.1:0-15000 GCA_903632075.3 Acanthosepion pharaonis
TCGTAAAATTATGTAAAACAAAGCATAATATTTTTCTAAATAAATCCACATTACAACTAAAAACGTTAGCGGCACCTCTCTCTTTCTTATATTAATATATATATATATATATATATATATATATATATATATATAACTCTTACAACAAGAAAATTCTCAAATTACCATATTAGAAAAAACGCACTCTCTTAAATTTTCAAAATTCAACATTAACGTTGTGACTGCACGCTCAAAAAAGTTTTTATCCGTTAACAATAACACATTAAAAAAAAAAAAAACATATTTCGATTCGCATTTAATCTTTCATCTCCGCTACTACCTGGATTTACTAAAAACAAAATAATTTCCATGTCTGAGGATGACTGTATGTAAAGTTGAAAGTACTAGTAGATTAAAAAAAAACCTTATACAACTTGTAGTTATTAAAAACAAGGCTCATAACATTCATCGAGTGCTCACTTTCGAAACGGTTAAATGTAGCCATCTCTTCTACTCCCACAGCTTCTTCTCTCACACTTCACAACAGTGGAACTCCCTTCCTCTTACTTACTTCCAAGATAACTAAAATCTTCAAAAATTTAAATGTAATGTCAATTGACATCTTATGCCTTGATTTTTGATCCCGCCATTAAAAACTTCTTTCTACTCTTCCAGTCAAATCCATTACATTCACTTACGTTCTAATACCCTTGGGAAAGGTATGAATTCTCTTCTTCTCCTCCCACCCCAGCTATGGGTAAATAGCAGGACAGATCGGGTTCTATATCTTTGCATAGAAACTGGAAAGAAAGAAATGGCAACCTATTGCAAGAAAAAATCTGTCTCGTCAGTCATGTATCGAAAGATCGTCTAAGCGTGTATCACGCTTTGGTACATAACTGACTGACTAACTCTTACTTTCACTCTCTGTAACCCCTTGCGTTCTAGTGGCACTCCCACGGCGCTTGGGGTGAAATGCTTAAAAAAATAAAAATAACTTTAATTTTGAAAGACAAAACAAGTTAAGAGCATGTTTCTCTCAAAGAACTGAATGAGAGAAAAATTCACGATGTTAAGGAATCAAATACAACAGAAGAAACTCAGTCGACTAAAGTAGACGGACATAAAATATTATTTGGGAGGTTCAAAAAACGTAAAACTATTCTCCTTCTAAAATTAACGACAATTACTTTTTCGTTTTATGTTATATCGAATAACGGAAAAACTTGTCTTGAGGTCGAGAACTTTCGACAAACGAGATTTACTATTGTTTTGAAGCTGAGATTCTTTCTAGAAAAATAAACTGATTTATTCTCTAAAATTTAATTTTGAAAGGACACTTAAAGTTAGGGCGTGTTTTTAAAAGAGCACCTAAACTTAGGATCTGTAAACAAATGTATTATAGAGAAAGTCAGTGAGATTAAGGAGTCAATCTTTTTCTTCTTTTATCTACCGTATCTCTCACGGACATAGGGGATGATGGTTCTCCACAATTTCCTGTCCTCAATAGCACGAAATAACGTTTGACTCTTTCCCATCATGCTTCACTCCATTCATCCATATCGTTAGGCAGATGTCTCTGTATGTGGTGTAAATGTCTCATTTTCCAAATCCTCTTTATATTTAACAGAAATTCCAACTTCCTCGTTGCTCACGTGTTCTGTCCATGGTATTCTTAGGAGCCTACTGTAGAACCACATTGGTTCGAATTCCCTCTTCAGCTGTAAGGAAATCGACACATACAGCATAGCAGCTCAGCACACTTTTTTGTTTCTAATAAAATTTTCCTACCTACATACTTTGCTTAGTTTCTGGAAGACATCTTTCCTTATTTCAGTATTACGTTATACGTTGTTAGTCCATATTATTATATTATAATATATATTATATATGCGTGGTACTTATTGGAAAGGGCTCAATATCAGTGACAGAGCTAACATATTAAGTCATATGGATATGAATTTGTAATCCTGTGTTTCACGCCTTTGCGGTCATCAGACAAATTGATTTATTTTTTAAAAATTAAATCTATTTATGTTAGTTTGTGTTTGATTATGTTTCTCCTTCCTGTCGGTTTTGGGATGACACTCATACGCACGCATACATACATACATACATACATGTGTACACATTATAGTATACACAAGCACACACAAATATAAACCATGCGAGATCAGGCGCAGACATATATCCATTTGTTCGAGCACATGTACATACACACTTTTTTTTGGTTTTGGTAGTGTGTATTGTAGTTGTTGTGAGTGTCCACTTTTCATTAGTGTGTTGTTATATGGCGCTTCCCTGTTGTTAAAAATGAGTATATATATATGTGTGTGTTAATAAATACCTATATACCTACCTATAGCTATATCTCGTGCCCGATAACTCGAGTCGCATATCAAACGTAGATATATGTGTATTTATTAACATATATTTCTTAGCTCTATCTAATCACATTGAGCATTATTATGTCTACACTTCTTGGCTAAATTTGGTAATTATTTATTTGCTTACCAGCGTACGCACGCCAGCACACGCGAATACGGTCGCTAATATCAAGTTATCTCATTTACCTAACCCTATACCTTATATATATATATATATATATATATATATATATATATATATAATTATTTATTTTAAAAATTATAACGTAAATATGTTTTTGTTATAAATTTTTTAAATAAATAATTATATCTTCTACTTTGTATTGTTAAAGTCTTTTAAGAATAGTAATTGTTGGCAATTGGAATTCATTCCGTATACACCAATTATATATATATATATATATATATATATATATATATATATATATATGAACAATGTGCAAATAACAATGCATGGTTAATACTGTTTATAAAAAAGAAAAAACAGTAAACATACACTACTATTTCTGTTTACAAATGTTGAAATGTTGTTCACTTTTCCCCCATATATACAGTGAATTTTAAACAATATATATATATATATATAAGTGAACATTGAAGTCAAATTTATGTTTGAAAGTCTGCTTCATGCTAGACGCAATCGTCGGGCCTGTGTCTCGCATGAAAACAGACTGTCGCCTCTAAGTGTTGACTTCTATGTTCACTTTTATATTTACACACGCTCTATCTCTGATATTGAGCACTTTATCCCATAAAAATAGCACACCTTAAGACTATATTTCTTCATACAATTGTGTATTTGGGCAGCAATCCCTCTTTTATACATGTTTCGTTAAAGACGACTGACAAAGTACTGCGATTAAGCTTTTTATTTAATTTTTCTTATGTTCGTACAAGTGTTTTCTTGACTGGCCACAAAGTGTGCCATTAGCCGGGTAGGTGTCGTAAAGTCGACCAGAAAAGCAAAATTAAAATAATTATCTATTACATAAAATTCAAAAAGGCTAATCTTATCATCAATATTAACAGCACACATGCAAAATGAAAATTACAGACAACCAACTTTGTTTATGAGTTCAAATGCGCCTTAAAGAACTGTGTTCTTGATCAAACCAAACTCATGAATATTGGTTATACTACTACATGCCTATCTAGACGTCTCACATTACCCGACCATATACAAATTAGGATTCATCTAAACACATACGGAAGCGTACCAAACTCCATCCGCAACATACTCGTAGAAAATACAAGTATAATATACTCGTCAAAATGTAAAAAAATAAAATAAAAATAAAAATGATAGAAGCACTGATAATAATCAAAGGAAATCCAAACACACAATAACATTAACTATGAATACGGCCACAATGTGCTGACCGTATTTGGAATATAAAACATTCTTATAACTTCAGATACATACATAAAATAACTCAGATATTTAGTTAAAAATAAAAATCATCCTTGATAATGGCTAAAATGATAGCTGAAAGTGCTAGGAAGTAAAGAAATTTTGGGTAGTTTTTACACACTTTGTGTCCAGAAACGAAAACACTTGTACGAACACACAAAAAAAATTAAATAAAAGCTTAATCGCAGTAAATTGCCATATATATCCTTAACGAGAAATATATATATATATATATATATATATATATATATATATATATATATATATATATGATATGGAAGCAGCGAGGTTAAAACGACGGTGATAGACAGGCGGATGTAAACCGGCTTTAATAGACTTCTATTAAGAAAAACGTCTCAAGAATAAATGAATGACCGACTGGCTTTTTCTCCTCCCAGATAATTTCTCATTCTCTGATAGACGTAATAATCATTACTTCCCGCTCTTTTTAGCCTCGGTAATATCCAAGAAATGAGTGTCTCTGATCTCCACACCACCTTTTAGTCTAAATCGAGTTCCAATCCTGTCAAATGAACGAACGCCATAAAATCCATTTCCTGTCAACTGGACCCCTCAGAAAACCGAACCCGTACCCCTACCCTGAAAGAAAAAAAGAGGAGACTGAGATTGGCCAAGTGGGGCGGCGTTCCCAAAGGCTTTTCTCTCTAATTTTACGGTGGCTTGATCATCTGGCTAATGATTTGTCACAGATGTCTTTTTTTTTCCACTGCAGGTCAAATTTCACCTGCCCACACTTACTCCTTTACCGCGTAAAAATAATATATTAAGGATTTAAGAACATTTTCGTGGGAATTTGCGTATAAATCGTTTAGAAATATATATATATATATATATATATATATATATATATATATATATATATATATATATATATATATATATATATATATTTCAGATGTATACATACATATGTATACATATACCCACATATATGCAGTACACACAAAAAAAAAAACTCATTTTAGTATATAAACCTATCGCAAAGAATTTTATACGCATATACATACATAATACATACATATTTATATATATATTGCATATATATATGCATATATATATATTTATATTTACTTTTATGTTTCTCATATATATATATATATATATATATATATATATATATATATATATATGGATTTATATATTTACAATAATATATATATATATATATATATATATATATATATCAATTTTATAGAGATAAAGACCCACATACTCTATATACACAAATGTAGAATACATATCGCATCCATTTATATATTACACATTATTTATCTCTTTTTATACTGGTTTGTAAATCGATATTATATATATATATATATATATATATATATATATATATATATATATATATATATATATATATATTTATATTTCATTGTCTTAATCAGTTTCAGGATTGAGGTTTTATTCAATGTCTGTAAGACGTGGGTGACGGCTTTTACTCTGCTACGGTGGTTCAAGTCGTGTTGATTAAATATGTATTTAGATTTGTCGTTCTCTTCGTCTGGTTGCTTTTTCCGAGGCTAAATTGTTCTCTTTGCCTCACTGCTAATACACTGAAACCCAATCGGGGGGATTATAATACAAAACTGCAACCCTTTCAGGGAGTTAACAGTCCACGAAAACAGGCCAATTACCAAATGTCCCTAGTTTTTTGAAAAGAAAAATGTTTACATGCAGATATGAGCAACCAGAAATTATTTATTCACGAACCAAGTAGATGCATGCAGACGTCTCAGACGACCAATAATTACCTCTCAGTGAATCAAGTAAATGCTTATAGAGACAAGACAAAACTACGAATACTGACCTATCCTCGAATCAAGTAAATTTTTTTGACTCAAATATAAACTACCAATATTGACCGATACCTGAAACAAGAACATTCTTATAGAATCAAATATAAACTACCAATATTGATGTATCCCCGAATTTAGTAAATGCATATAGACTCAAATATAAACTACCAATATTGACCTATCACCGAACCACGTAAATGCTTATAGACTGAAACTACCTATATTGACCTATCCTTGAAAAATATACATTCTTATAGACACAAACGTAAACTGCCAATATTGACCTATCCCCTAATCAAGTAAATGCTTATTGATTCAAATATAAACTACAATTATTGATCTCTCCCTGAATCAATTAAATTCTGATTGTTGTATCCTTAAAGAGGTTACAAACAGACAAAGGTGGTACTCGAGTGAAGGAACAGCAACATGCGCGTAGATGAAAGAAAGAGAGGTTTATTGTAAAAGAGAATACACTACTGAAAGACAGGGAATCAAGTAGCAGGCTAGCAATTCTCGAAGCAAGGATATTTACCTTAACTCCCCTCGAGGCAGGATGAGGCACAAAGTCGTTTTTTAATGCGGGGCAAAACCGAGTCCGTAGACTCAGGCAAAAATTTCCCGTATACCCCGTATACACGGGGTCGGGTAGCTGTCTACCAACCCAGAGGAGACTCTGTCCTTCTGCAGATTTTAATTGTAATGGGTTCTTTCTTGTCCGAAGGCAGAAAGTTTGACCAGATAGCTGAGACGAATGTCCAAACTAATTGCCTCAAGGTTATTTACCTCACCACCCCGCGAGATAGGTTTGGCACAAGTTTGATTTTAATGCGTGGGGTGATAACGAGCTTGTGGGTTCTGGCAAATTTTCCTGTTGAATAGTAAAACGGGGTCGGTAGCTGTCTAAACCCAAGACGAGAAAATCGTATCCTTCTTAGTTTGTAATGTCGGTTTTTTTTTGCACGAAGGCAGAGCGTTTGACTAGCTTAGCTGGGGGACGAATTTTAAGTTTACAATTGCCGAAGCAAGCCCCCAGGTAAATTAAATCTGTAATTATATATATATATATATATATATATATATATCTACTGATATAGTGAGTCCACATAGAGAGTGTGGGGCATTGCATTACAACACTTTTAGACTTAAAGTTAACAACCCAAATTTTATTTATCCCCTGAATCAAGTAAATACTTATTGACTCAGATATAAACTACCAATATTGACCTATGCCTGAGTGAATTAAATGCTTATAGACTAAATTACAAACTACCAATGCTGATATATGCCTGAATCAAGTAAATTGTTATTAGACTCAAATCGAATGACGAATATTGACGAATCTATGAATCAAGTAAATGCTTATAGACTCAAATATAAACTACCATTATTGTCCTATCCCCGAATCTAGTAAATACTTATAGACTCAAGTATAAACTGCTAATATTGACTAATATTGACCTACCCCCGAATCAAGTAAATGCACAAATATAAACTACCAATATTAACCTATTTTTCTAGTGTCCTCCCTCTAAAGAGTCTATGTTAGACTCTTCCGCCTACTATAAGATTAGTAGAACAGAATGCTTCGGGGAACAGTCGAATACATTGAGCGCTAGTTCATTCGATACACTCTCACTAGTCGTGTAATACTCTTCTGGTGTACTTACTGTTTAATATACGATCTATCTGCAAACCTGGTTTTTGTTATTACTTAACCATTTACTTGGTCACAACATCTTACGACTGTTCGCCGAAGCATTCTGTCCTACTAATCTTATAGTAGACGGAAGAGTCTAACATACACTCTTTTGAAGGAGGACACCACAACACCTATCCCCGAATCAAGTAAATGATTATAGACTCAAGTATAAACTACCAATATTGTTCTATCCACTAATCAAATAAATTCTTATTGATTCAAATATAAATTACCAATTTTGACCTATCCTTGAGTGAAGTAAATGCTTATGGACTAAAATGTAAACAAGCATTTTTATCCTAACGCCGAAGCAAGAAAATTGGCATAGAGTAAAAAACAAACAACAAATATTGGTCTATTGCCGAATCAAGTAAATGCTTATTGACTCAAATATAAACTTATCCACTGGTATTATTGTTATTGACACAAATATGAACTTATATACTTATTATAGACAAGCAATATTTACCTATCCCCGAACCAAGAAAATGGTTATACACTCAAATAAAAACAACCATTATTGAAGTGTCACTGAATGAAGAAAATGCTTATAAATTCAAAAATAAACTACCAATATAGACCTATACCCGAACCAACTAAACGCTTATAGACACAAATATAAACTACCAATATTGACATACCTAGAATTAAGTAAATTCCTATAGACTTCAATATAAACTGTCAATGCTGACCTATCGTTGAATCAAGTAAATGCTTATAGCCTCAAATATAAACTAACAATGTTGACCTGTGCTCAAATAAAGGGAATTTTTTAGAATCAAATATAAACTACTAATATTGGACTATAACCGAACAATAGACTCAAATAGGAACAATTCATATTGACCAGCCACGAGTCAAGTAAATGCTTATAGACTCAAATATAAAATAGCAATATTGACCTATACACGAATCAAATCAATTCTTACTGATTCAAATATAAATTACCCAATATTGACCTATTCACGAATCAAGTAAACGATTATAGACCCAAATATGAACTACCATTAGTAACCTATCTCCGAACAAAGTAAATGCATATAGACTAAAATAATATTGACCTACCTTAGAATCAAGTAAATATCTATGGACTCGAATGTAAACAAGCATTTTTTCCAAGCCTCGAACCAAGAAAATTGACATAGAGTCAAATACAGACAATCAATATTGACCTTTCCCCGAATCAAGTAAATGCTTATTGACTTAAATTTAAAAAAGCAATGTTTACTTATCCCCGATGAACAAACAACCAATATTGAACTGTCATTGAATTCATTGCTTATAGACTCAATATAAACTACTAATATTTACTTATCCCCAAATCAAGTAATAGCTGGTAGACTCAAATATAAACTACCAGTATTTAACTCTCCATGAATGAAGTAAACTGTTATAGAATCAAATTTAAACAAGTAATATTTACCTATCTCCGAACTAAGAAAATTGACATAGAGTCAAATACAAAAAAAAAAAACCAAAAAAAAAAAAATTGACCTATCCTCGAAACAAGTAAATAGTTATTGCTTCAAATGTAAGCAAGCAATATTTAATTATCCCCGAATCAAGTAAAGACTTATAGGCTCAGATATAAACTACCAATATTATCCATGAATCAAGCAAATGCTTATAGATTCAGATATAAACGAGCAATATTGACCTATCAATGAATCAAGTAAATGATTATAAACTCAAATGCAAACAACGAATATTGACCCATCCCTGAATCAAGTAAATGTTTATAGACACAAAGATAAACTACCCATATTGACCTATCGCAGAATCCAGCAAATAATTATAAACTCAGGTATAAACAATCAATATTGACCTATTGGCGAATCAAGTAAATGCTTATAGACTCAAATACAAATAACCAATATTGGCCCATTCATGAATCATGTAAATGCTTATTGACTCAAATATATACTACGAATATTAACCTATCCTCGAATCTAGCAAATGCATATAGACTCAAATATAAACTACCAATATAGACCTATCCATGAATCAAGAAATTACTGATTGATTCAAATATAAACTACCTATATTGACCGAGGCTTGAATCAAGTAAATACTTATAGACACAAATGTAAACAAGCAATTATTCTCTACACGGAACCAAGAAAATTGACATGAGTCACGAACAACCAATAGTGACCTATCCCCAATAAGTTAATGCTTATTGACTCAAATATAAACTAATAACATTGACCTATCCCGAACCAGTTAAATGGATAAAGACTTAAATACAAACAACCCATATTAACCTTTCCCTGAATCAAGTAAATCCTTATAGACTCAAATATAAACTACGAACATTGACCTATTTCCGAATCAAGTAAATGCACATAGTCTCAAAGGTAAACTACCAATGTTGTCTTGTCCTCGAATCATGTAAATGTTTATAGACTCCAATATCACTTACCACTATTGACCTTTCCCCGAACAAGTAAATGCTTATAAAGTCAAATACGAACTACCAATATTGACCCATCCATGAATTATGTAAATGTTTATAGACTCCAATATAAACTACGACTATTGACCTATCCACGAATCAAGTAAATGCTTATAGACTCAAATATAAATTACCAATATTGACGTATTACAGAATTAAGTAAATAGTTAGACTTAAATATAAACAAGCAATATTTCCCTAGATCTGGATTAAGAAAATTGACATAGCGTAAAATATAAAAACCAACATTGACCTATTCCTGAATTAAGTAAATGCTTATAGACTCAAATGTAAACAACCAATATTGACTCATCCTTGAATCAAGTAGATGGTTATAGAATCAAATATAAACTACTAATATTGACCCAATCCCGAAACACGCAAATGGTTATAGAGTCAAATATAAATTACCAAGATTAACCTATTCCCGAATCAAGTAAATGCTTATTGACTCAAACATAAGCAATATTTACCTAAGCGCGAATCAAGAAAATAGGTATAGACTCAAATATAAGCAACCAATATTGATCTCTCCCTGAATGAATGAGATGATTATAGACTAAAATATAATCTACTAATATTGACTTATCCCCAAATCAATTAAATGCTTATAGACTCAAATATAAAAAGCAATTTTTTACCTATCCAGGAATCAAATAAATGTTTATAGACTCAAATACAAACATCCAATATTGACCTACCCACAAATCATGTAAATGTTTATAGACTAAAATATAAACTAGCAATAACTCAAATACAAACAACCAATATTGACCTATCCTTGTATCAAGTAATTTCCTATAGACTCAAATACAAACTACGAGAATTGACCTATCCTCTAATCAAGTAAATGATTATAGACTCAAATATGAACAAGCAATATTTCCCTGGTCCCGAACCATGAATATTGACATAGATGCAAACAACTAATATTGACCTATTCCAGAATCATGTTAATGCTTATTGACTCAAATGTAAAGTAATATTTACCTATCCTCGAATCAAGAAAAGGGATTTAGACTCAAATACAAACGACCAATTTTGACCTATACCTAAATCAAGGAAATGCCTATAGACTCAAATATAATAGAAAAAAGATATGAAGCAAATTGAAAGAAATCAACCCAATCCATTATTTTACCGTCGAGTAAGAAGTTGATGAGATGAATTTATATGAAGTTTAAACTGAAGGCAAGGATTATGGCAGCATTCACCAACTTAAACAAGGAGACCGTCCAGAAGAGTTGCAGGAGATTCAGAAGTTGTTTGGAGGCTGTGGTTGAAGCCAATGGCGATTTCATTGAATATATTCTTTAGTATTTCAAAATATTTTTGTGTAATTTTGGTAAATTTGTTATATCTGTTAAAATGTTATGTCAGTGTTATTTTCAGTTTTGCATAATTTAGACAATTTATCCATCGCACCCTATACATGTTAACTACACATTTTGTGTGTGTATACACTTTTAGAGATATATATTTTAAATTTAAAGATACAATGACCGTTTTTTTGGTCGATGTATAATGACCTATCGTCAGATTAAAGTATATTTTTAAAATCTTTTTGTCTTTCTTTATTTTCAAAGATTGATCCATATATCCATCTTCCATACCATGGGTCTTATACATTCCGTTTTTAAAGTTTTTTTACATCTAAATGCTTAAGTCTTCTTTCCATTTGCTTGTTTTTATTTAAACTAATTCATTTTTTTTTTATTTAGCCCTAACTTCTTCTTTTATAGATTATTTTCCTTTCATTTGTTCTTTTGTTCTTTTTAAATCCTTAGATACATATATACCACTTTTTTTTCCACATATATTAGTTTCTAGATTAGAACTTTTATTTTCCTTTTCCTTAGGATTTTCCGATCATATTTTTATATATATTTATTTCAAGTTGTTATATACCATAACTATGAACACTAATGGGTATGTCCCAATCCTCATAAATACATTGGACATTATATTGTAATAGGGTGACGAACCCTATCTATGATTAGTCCACCACTAGCAGTGGTTTACATATTCATAGTCATTGGCGAGTATTGTATTTCGTTGATGTTATAAAGATTTCTTTCTTTCTCCTTCTTTGTCTTCATTCTTTTAATCTTGATTTGTCTTCTTTTTCCAAATTAAAATTGCCACCTTCATGCTTCAAAATGTCTTTTTGTCGCTGCTCTGGCTTTCATTCAATTTCTTTGTCCTGTTATTCTTCTCCTCGTTTGGTTGCTTAATTTTTAAATCTATTCCATCAGTTAAACTTTCATTATAACATCCTACTTCCTCTCTATTTAAAAAAAAATGCATCACTTGGCAATATATATTTTTTCCTTTTGCTTTCCCTAAAATATATACACATAAGATAACTTTTTGGTAAGTTCCTATTCCTTTGGCTGTCACAGACTTCTTATGAAGTTTGCCAATCGTCTTGCAACACGTGGTATTGGTTGGCAGGAAACTAAGCTGTGTCTATGAGTGCACGCATTGGGAGACACTGGAGGGCGGTAATTACAGAATATGAAATGAAAACCGACTTACAGCTAACTTTAATAACCAGAAGAGAATATGGCCAGAAGTGGAAAAGTAAAATGGAGAGAAAGAGAGAAGAAGGAGAATTGAAAGAAGAAAGAGGAAGAAGTGGGCGAATAGAAAGAGGAATGCGAATAAGAAAACTTGAAAGAAATAGAAAGGAAAGAAAACTAAAGAAAAACTTAAAAAATAAATGAGAAAAAGTACAGATTAAATATTCATAGACATGTTCAACCTATAAAAGTCAGAGTCCGTTGCTTTGTAATGCACAAAATATGTCACGTCAAGTTTAAAAGAAAAGAGGTTGACAAAGATAGGTTTGATTCCTGCTGAGAATGTAGAAGGCAAGAAGAAGCAAATAACGATAGATTTTAAGTTATTAACCACCAAAAATATTATGATTGTCTGGGCCCGAAGAATCCGGAAGTGGTGCCAGAAACCAAGTTTAGACGCGCAAAGTGGTGATCATGATCTCAATCAAAGTTACTAATGCCGGGCTTTTTCAAAGAAGTCAGAATGATGTTTTTTTTCGGCAACATGAGGATTCTCCACTGTTTTTAAAATGCACCAAGGAATATTTTAATTTTCACATTATTTGTATTTTTAAGAAATCGGACTTTTTGTAAAATGCCGCATAACAGCTTCCTGTACAACAAACGTCTGGGAATGCGGATGACGTATCTAGTCAATGGGCTTTTGCTTTGATGAGTATTGATAAAAACCAGAAGTATAGTTATGGAGAAATGGGCATTGTTTGCCAATTTGGTAGTTTATTCGGCTTTTTAACAGAACACTCCACAGATGAAAATTTCATCAATTGTTGACACAAGGGTAACATTCTGTACGCCATTAGATACTTTCGATCGTAAAATTCATATATTTTTGATCAGTTGCTATTTTAAGACAATCTATTAGTATAAAGATTACTGACCCAATTGAACATGGTCTTTATTATTTCATAGTACTTTATCGAATTTATAAGATTAAAACAGCGTCAGATGAATAACACAAAATAAAATCTCATTCAATTAACTTCCATATTGGAAAGCTCTTGAAACTGGTTTTCAGTGAGCATTAAAAATATTCCGGTATATTTATAAGTTTTAGCATTTAATGAAATTAAAGATGCAATTCGTTGAGTGAGACGTTAAACCAACATCCGCGTCCTGGGTAAGACGATAAATTTTTGCTTCAGCCGCAAGGCCTCTGATCAGAAGGTTTTGAGGTGGAATTATTCTTTTAATTGCTCGTGTTCCCAGGTCCACCTAATCTGGGGTGGTAGCACCTTTTAGGGTCTCAAATTATGGGAAAATAGTTAACTATTAAATTTCAATAGTTTTTGAAAAAATTATTACCAGCAATACAGTTTTGAAGGAAAAATATTACCAGAAATAGATTTTTGACAAAATAAAATATTACCAGCAATAAAAAAATTTGTCGGCATTAAATAACCCACTGAGGTTGATATGCCGTAAAACAAAATAAACCAAACCAAAACAACTCAGTTGCATATAAAATTAATCTTTTGTGATATTTGTGGGGCATTAATAAATGTAAAAAAAATACTAAAAAAAAAGGAAGTATATAGAGCAGAGATTTTTTTGATATCTATGAGCAGTATCTTTTTTCCGTTAGCATCGAAGTCGATCTCCTGAGATAAGAATGAGGGTACAAATCTCACCGGAAGTTGTTTTTTTTCCTATTAATTATTTTAATAGCCGTAGAATATTCAACCAAGAAAGTTGTAATAAAAAAAAAGGATAGTAGTATAAAGAAATCAGTAACGTAAAATAAATGGTGAAAATTCTTTATTTTTGAATTCAAGAGAGAACGGATAATAAAGAAATTAAAAGGAATTCATAAAAGAGAAACTAAGGAAGGTAAACACAACAAAGAAAGAATGGATGATATACCAGATTGATTGAAGGCTTAAATGTTCACTCCATGATATTTTCAGCATCCTTCTGTAGAACGATATTTCTCTTGCTTCAAATTTCTTCTTCATCTCTAAGTAGATTCTCTACCATTCATTACCATATAAGAGGACTGATATTATGTAATAGTTCAGTACTCTTTTCGTTGTTTCTAACGAAATTTTTCACTTATTTTAATACTTTGCTTGGCTTTTGAAAGACATATTTCTCTATCTCAATACTCCTTCGGATTTCAGTGACACACATTTCGTTCTCTTTTAAAACAATTCCCAGATATTTAAATTGTTGTACTTGTTTTATTTTGATATATTCAATTTGTAATTTTGCATGTTGGGCTGTTCCTTTTATTGAAACCTTGCATTCTATCTCCTTGCAGTTGATATTTATTCCTTTCATTTCATTAAAAAAAAACAAACCTTTTGTAGAAATCATTGTTTTTCCTTAAAAAATCTGGTATTACCACTGCATATAAATGTGGTACAAGGCCGAAAGTGAGGACCGAACTCATTGATCAGTCGTAATTAATGTAAATATCTTATCTTTAATCCATTTGAAGTACATATTTGTATCTGTATTTTAAGAAATCATGTGATGAATAAAAGCACACGTTTAAAAAAAAATAAAACCACGTATACACATTTTTATATATTTGAATGAATCTTATGTGAAGTGTGATTAAAGAAAGAAGTATATATCTGCTAAAAGTAAATTTTGATTTACACACTAAAGTGTATCTAAACATTGTTTATCTATTCCATAAATATAACATATATATATATATAT